>JAEBUP010000099.1:0-144514 GCA_023014405.1 Amanita molliuscula | reverse complement strand
TTTTGTATTGATCATCGTATCCTTACCTGCCCAAATGGGCGTGGTTGTCTCAATGTTCTCTCTTTCTGGCCCCTTTTATTTCATTTGCATCGTCACGGGTGCTGGTACGATGACACAACTGTTATGACAAGATCGGCGACATTGATCTCTACACCTGGCTGGATAACTAATTCACGCGTCCCCTCCCTCGTTCCTTGCTTTCCGTTTATCAGTGCGATGTTGTCGTGGTGGACAAAATCATTCATATGTCAATAGTCTTGCCGTTTATTGGAAGAGGACTTCCTATATTCTTTTTTACCCATTTCTTAATACACGTAGTACATGATGGTGTATGTACCTCTATTGATCGCGAGTACTTCCTTCTCAGTACCTTGTAATTTCATGCACTCTACGTTCCTTGCAATGCAATATTTTTCTCCACGATGCAATCACTTCACGAGCAAGTTTATTTACAGCGCTGACCGACAATTGGCCGACCGTGTTCCTAAATAGAAGAGTAAGAATAAAGCTCGTCATGGATCAATATATACTTACTTGCCACTCCTCCTTGCTAATCCATAGTTGATGGAATGTTCCAAGACTAGCAAGTATACTTCCACCTAACCATCCTCCATATCGTCGCTCAACGGTATTTCCTGGCGCATGGATTTTGACCTGAAAGTAGATTAATGTGATGACGCGAAGGACTAGAGAAGAGTAACGAACATGTTGAAATGACCTCGCCAACTCTGAGCTCAGCCGGTCTGCAAACCAGCAAAGAGGCTGCCTCCACCAGTGAGAACGACGTTTCCCATAAGGACTTGCCGTAACTCGGGATCGCACGCCCGAAGGATTCTGTGATCAGGGGTGGAATGGGTTTGGGGAGGTTCGGAGGAGCATTAGTGCCCTGTTGGAAAGAAGAAGAAGATCTGTCTTTTGACGAGAGAACGGGACATACGGCGAGTTTAACAGTGTGCCAGAAAAATTCTTCTCCGATTTGGAACCGTTCTGGGCCAAACGGCGTGTTGTATCCCGTTGGGAACTCGTACTGTTTCAAAGGCCGGTTCGCCGCCGCTCTAGAACGTGGATGGCGATAAAAACCTTCTCTCGTGGAAAGAGCAAGATTTGTACGCACGCGTCGTTCCACCCTTGCTCCAATACTCCGGCGACGCTTTGGATCCAGTCGTCGACCTCTTTCCGCTCAGCCCACATCCGCCAGCTATTTGTGGTACCAGGGAGATGGTCCTCACGCAAAATGTATTTTGGTGGTGCCATGGGTTCGACAGGCTGGAACAGCACAGTGTGCGCAAGGTCGTAGGTTGACAGATGGACGCACCATTTTGTTTGCAATTAGCTGGTGAGGTATCAGCTCTATGCCCGGTCGGTGCATCGTCGGCGTTGTCAATAGGTGGTGAGCATGGGCATGTATAAAGTTGGGAAGAGGTGAATACGAAAGGCCTTCCACCAGGTCCATATTATTATGTACTTTACTGCGAACGTTGACACATACCCTTGCGAAGAACGAACCCGTCTACAACAGGTGTTACGCTTGCCATAGACTGGCCAACATCAATAACGAAGCCGAGCCTTTTCCGGCAGCAAATCTAGTGTTCCTATTCATTGTTGATGCCTTTAAAGCCGACGTGCAACTTACGCATTGAGCACCCCAGTGTTAGCGATGTAGAATGCGGGGACTTGAAACTCTTCAAACATCATTTCTGCCATCATTTCCCGATTGGATTGAGTATTCCAAGTAGGTTCTGTAACTAATATCGGGTGTTCGGACGGCGTGCAGCGCATGACGTCTTCCAAGGCATGCCGAACAAGGGCTGGGATAGGGTTGAAATCAGAGACTAGTTCAAGACAGTCAGCTATCATACAAGCAGAAAGTGGACATTGTATTGTACTCATTCCGTCAACAATTGGATTAGCAACTTCCATGCCATTGCGCCAAACAGACGGTCCTGACGATCCGACATATAATTTTGCTTTGGGAGGTAGCGAGCTACCCTCTGTGCCATCTCCCATAAGGACATCTTGTTCCTTCACTGGAATACACCCATAATACGAGGGAATTATTGCTTTTGGGGTATCATCACCAGCATAGCCTGCGCGCACGGAAGATGTCCCAATATCGACAACTAGCGCTGCAACTTCATCTATACTGGTATAAGAACAGAGTGTACGGGCATAAGAGAGTGCATACCTCCTCCATAATTGACCATAGTATCTCAGTTTCAAGCGGTTGTTGTTGCTTGTTTGGTCTCGAAGCTATCGGTCTTGAGATCGAAATTATTCTCGACGACGCGGTGCTCTTTCGACGTTATGGCCGTGAAAAATTCTGCGGAAAAGAAGACGCTTAAACGCAAGGAGATGCTCGAAGACGAAAATGAAGGCCAGAATGGGCACAGTGGCAGCTCGGCGAATCTTGAGATGTTGACAGACGAGGAAAATGACGGGATTGCAAGTTCAGATGATGGGCAAATAGACGAATTCCCCGAAATTGAAGACGACAGTGATGACAGTAGTGAGGAGGAGGAGGAGGAGGAGAGCGAGGACGAAGACGAAGACGAAGACGAGGAGGATGAATCCACAGACGAGGAAGAGGAAGACACCATATTACCACAATCTAAAATCGTGATATCTGACGCTACTGGCCAACCTAAACGCGTATATCCCGAGATTGAACCCGATTATGATTCGGATTCGTCTACGGAAGACGTGAGCAAATTACGAATGTAATATCACGACTTTTGACATAAAGTTAGGCGCCAAATCGAGTAGGGAACATTCCAATGCACTGGTATGATGATCTGCCACATATTGGTTACGATAAACGGCAAAAAGGTGCTGCGTCCCGCTCGAGGCGACGAATTGGACAAGTTCCTTGCAACGGTTGAAGACCCCTCAACATGGTAGCTATTGAGTTTGTCTTATGGGGCACTTTCATTGACTAAATTTAGGACGAGTGCTTTGACAAGAACACGCAATCGGACAAGCCGCTGACTCAAGAAGAACTGGACATTATCCGTCGATTATATGAAAATGAGAATCCAGATGGGAATTATAATCCATATGAACCTATGACGGAATGGTTTACTGGTAAAGGCAAGGAAGAAATCATGCCTCTATCAGGTGCTCCGGAACCAAAACGTAGATGGATACCCAGTAAATGGGAGAGAAAAAAGGTGTCTATTCCCCTTAAGATGCAGAATCATATACTAAGACGTAGATAGGTCATGAAGATTGTACGCGCCATTCGTCAAGGGCGCATCCTTCCATCCAAACCAAAAGGCACCATGAAAACCGAGCTTTACTCGATCTGGTCGACCGAAATAACTTCTTCTGTAGTTCCACCGCCGCCACCACCTAAGCTCAAATTACCGGGCCATTCTGAATCTTACAATCCTCCGGAAGAATATCTATTAACCGAACACGAACGAAAAGAATGGGAAGAGATGGATCCGGAGGATCGAGAGCAAGACTACCTGCCACAGAAATCTTCTTCCCTCCGATTGTTCCTGCATTTGATCGCTTTATCAAGGACAGGTTCAATCGTCAGCTCGATTTATACCTTGCGCCTCGTGTCCAACGAGTGAAACTCAACATCGATTCAAGCTCACTCATTCCAAAACTGCCTAGCCCAAACAGCCTGAGACCATTCCCCAACTACAGAAGTCTGAAGCTTAACCAATCAACTCATCGAGTAAGGTGTATAAGTGTAAGCCCTGACGGAAACTGGGCAGTGAGCGGTGACGAAAGTGGTGCAGTAATTCTCTGGGAAGTAATTATAGGACGTGCGGTCAAACGCTGGACCTTTTCAGGAAAAATTGGTGCTGTTGATTGGTGCCCACGAACGGACGTTACTTTCTTCGTTATCACGGTGTGCGTAATTTTCGCAAAATTGAGCGTCTTGAATGCTGACAAGAAATTAGTGACGAGACTCTACACTTCCTTATTCCTCCAAATCTCAGTGGTGTAGTGCTCACTCTTACACAAACTCTCCTCGCTCCAACAACCTTGCCCCCCGCCTCAAGTACCCCCTCTCCGGTGAAATGGCATTCACGTCACCAAGTTCATGGTCGTTAACCCAACCAATCCTGACGGTCAAGTTACCTGCCACATCAGGGCTTCCTGTACAGATCGCTTGGCATCGTCTCGGCGACTATTTTGCTACAGTTTGTAAGTAGTCATCATGTTCAGATTCGATCAAACTGTAAAATCTGTCAGCCAGCTCGGACACGCAAAGAAGTGATGGATTCATCAAATCTCCAGGAGGCATTCTCAGGCTCCATTTAAGAAAGTCAAGGGCATTGTACAATTAGTACTATTCCATCCATTAAAGCCCCATTTCTTCGTCGCGGTAAGATGATCCAAATTTTCATGGGTTTCTTAACTCAACGCTTTCAGACCCAACAATATATACGGTCATATAATCTCGCGGAGCAGAAACTGATCAAAACTTACATGCCTGGCATCAAGTGGATATCTTCAATGGATATACATCCATCAGGTGACCACCTTATCGTTGGCGGCTACGACAGAAAATTGTGTTGGTTTGATCTGGAATTGAGTGACAAGCCATACAAGGTTTTACGGTAGGAGCCTTTCTGGATCTTGCCCACCTACAGAGATGACATTTATTTAGATACCATGCAAAAGCCATTCGCTCCCTGCATTTCCATCCATCCTATCCGTTATTCGCATCTTCTTCTGATGACGGCTCAATACAAGTTTTCCACTCTCGAGTGTATAGTGATTTGATGACGGACCCTTTGATTGTGCCCCTGAAAATCCTCCGTGGTCATCATGTCCGTGAAGGATTGGGCGTTCTTCAAGTTAGATGGTGTCATCGCCAGCCCTGGTTACTAAGTGCAGGTGCAGATGGGTGTGTTTCCCTATGGTGCAGTTGATTACATACCACCTGTCATGTTAACCCAAAATCCTTACGCCTTAGCTACGTATGTCATTTGGTCAGAAACCTGAAGCCTTCCAAACTACTTTATTGATTGAGGGACGCTTAGGACAAGCCTGAACAAAAAGACGAAAGTCTAGAGATCCCAAACTAGTTGACAGAGCTACCTCAGGAAATGATGCCATGTCACCAAGCAAGGGTGCAGCCAAAAAATTCCTTGCATTCGTGCGAGTAACAGGTAGTCGGCCACGCCAACTCGTAACAACTTATACGCCATGTTGCATTCAGAGCGGCAACAACGGGAACATTCGTACAGGATGTTCTGACTAACGAAAACCAGGTGATGGGATGAACTCCAATTGGACGCCATTTCATCGTTGAGGGGCCCAAAACATCCGCTACGACGCTTTTCGAGCCTCTAGGCGTGCTTTATTCTGCGAATCTCGTAAGCCGTCTTGCTGAACAGAGTTGACAAATTTGATCTCACCGAACCAATAAGGGCGTATTTCGCATTACGGCGGAACTGCAAATTGTTAATGTTGGCGAAGGATTGACGCATCACAAGTTCAGACCTTAGGATCAACCTGATGAACGAATCAGAAAGTTGTACAAAAGCATGTTTTCAATACACGTACACCCTTCAACGAGCGTGTCCTTGTTCTCTGAGGTCTCTTAATGCCATTCCTGTGAGCCTTCTTGATTTGATTATGATTCGTGTGACTATGGCATGGATGAGAATGACAATTTACCCATCGGATCTGACGTACTTTTTTGACTTGGCCATTTGAGTGGGACGCGTGATGGACACAATGCGAAGGCAAGTGGCTGATGAAATATATAGTTTATGCTTATGTAATGCTGTCTTTCTTTCCCCAAGGCATCCCATATTCCTTACCCTCCTTCAGAACTCTTCTCGTGACAGGGAATTATCATTCCTCTGCCTTGATACATCTGGCCCTGTCGTTTTGGCATACAACATAGGCGATAATGTTCTGATTCTGACAAAATCGAGAGATGCGTTGATCGCATCGTTGGCATCCTTCGACACTGAATTTATCTTCCCGACGGCGCAATGTGGATTAGCGTACCAGAGTCTTTTGGACTCCCAGGTTAAAATCATGTCCGGGAAGAGTCCGTATCCATGAAGAAATGTCTTGACTGATGGGATTCAGGTATCCAGCGACGATGGCTCAATTAGTCTTTGCGCTCTCTTGCCTCCAGAGATCAGAGACATCTCGGCGATGTACAGAAAGGCAACCAGCATTATTGGTTTTGCATGAAATCTCAGCGTACCTCAAACCTCCGGCAAATGCATCCAAGTGCGTCCTCCAGCCTGATCACGTTTGATGAGACCCAACCATTGCATGACAGCCAACCAACAATTTCTTCCTACCTAGGCATGATCATGCCTGCTCTCTCTGCTTGTAGCTCGGCGGGAGACGAGTCCGCATCTCCATACGTGTTGCGGAATCTGAAATTGACAGCTTAGCTAGGCAACGCACGACTTCATTGGTCTTGTTTGAATCAAACCTAGGCAACATGAGAATGCCAGTGCTCAAGCAGCCATCATTGAATACTTTGACGGTGGATAGGGAGGCTCAAACTTTTCCTTCGCTCGAGCAATTCGTCAAGAAATACTTTGAACTGAATTGCATTTTCGAGGATGGTTGGTACGAATCATTGAGGCAGTGTGTCATTTGACGGTCCTGCAGACTCCGATTACGTGCCTTCGTCACAAACTGATGATTTCGCATGGCAGACAGGGAAACGAAAAATGCGAGTAAACAACACCACTGCCTCTGTACAAATAGTCAGTTGGTATGAAACTCGAGAGCAGTATGGTGGAAGATGGCACACGAAGTTTGTATTGGAATAGCAGAAAAAATGTATAACATCAGTATTAAATAGTTTGGTGCATTGATGCATCCTTTCGCCACATATGTCCTCCGGAGCTACTACAAAGCAACAGGGTGGAACGAGGACAACTTATTCGCAAACCTGACCCGTTCATCTTCAGGTAACATTATTTATTTCCCTCTTTCTGTCATCAATGATCCTCCATAGCTATCCTCGACTTTACGGTGCCGCGCGGTATCAACCTGTCTATTTCAAAATCTCCAAATGCCTTGTTCAAGACAACGTACTCAATCAATGCAATGCCATCGTTACACGGCTCTGTTGGTTACATATTCACTTCCTGTAATTTGAATATTCGGGGGTCGGCAACCACGCGATTCAAAGATATGATCGACTGTTTCAAGGTCTATGACCAACCTCGAATGCCTGAGGGCAGAGAAGAAGAATGGCTGGCTGGACAGAGAGTCGACGCTCGAGGTCTGCAAACGTTTGGCCCGATGATGCCTGTATTCATTCATTGCGTTTGTAGACTATCTCATGTACGGACGTCTCTACCTCCCGACGGGAAGATTAGACGCTTTGTATTCTACACGTCTCTCAGCGACAGTACAGGCCCTCGTTGCGGCTATTTCGGAATCCCCAAGCCCTTACTCTGAATTCCATCGTAATCGTTCTGGTGGTACCAGCAACATCATGTTTAATATACAACATGATGTTGGAAAATGGTGTACAGAATACACATACAGCGCTGAAGATGGTATGTGCGGCATCAAATTGCTGCACAATTTTAGTAAACTCGGTGGTACCATGGACATACAGGAAGAAAGTGACTTACCAGTACGGCAGCGGCCAGGTGTAAAGGGTGTGGACGAAGAGGAGCCAATCGAAGGCGGCCTCAAAGGACGTGTGTCTCTCGGCGCCGAGTTGTATTTCAGTGCGAAAGAAAGAAGCGCTGGCGGTCAGTCATACCTTACTTCCAGAAAGTCGGAATCGTGAAACAAAACCTTTTGTTAGTGTCGACTGGGATTCGGTTTACAACATTACCAGATGCTACACCTCCATCACATCAGGTACCCTTTGTAACACCAACATCTCACAAACCGATACCACCTCAACCTCCAACGACCATAACAGCCTTGTTTAATCCTATGCTAGGTTACATCTCTGGTGCTTACACTGCCCAGGTCTCTCAAGACTTATCGCTATCATCGCGGTTCGAGTTTAACATGTATAGTTTTGAAAGTGACTGGACCATGGGAGCAGAATGGTGGCTTCGAGGATCTCCTGATGGTGAGGATGCAAGCTCACCGCTCTCTCGAACTACTCAGGATGTGCACGGCGTGCTCAAGGCTCGAGCATCGACTAGTAACGTCCGTCGTAATTGCTACTATGTTTTCAAAATTTGATTGCTGTCTAGAATGTGTCTCTCCTCTGGGAAGGACGGTTGAAAGGCATGTTGGTTGGGTTGGGTGTTGTGGCTGATCTGTCGCACAGATCTAGACCAATAAAGGCTGTTGGCTTGGAATTATCATATTTCAGTTCAGACTAACAGACTAGAGTGACATTCAACATTTTATCAGAATCATAGCGTCCTTTCACCAGTGCAAAATGTGTGCATGTGGTAATCATACAGTAGAACTGCCAATCAGATTTTACAGAGACGATCAGCACGTCAATTCAACAAGTAGATGGAGCATAAGATCAGTAGTTCAAAGAGATGGGTATATGGTATGATTAATGAGTGAATCTGGACGGTAGACATTCAAAGGACTTTTATTCAGTGGATGGGTTGATTTTGACGATGATGCCGAGGCCCCTATCGTCTTGGCAATCTTGGTTATCGCATCCCCCGAGATCACAGGACGATGTGATGGTCGACCACTATTTTTTGCCAATGAAGGAGATGACTGAGAGCGTGCATGCGACATTCCAGCACGGTTCGTTGATTGTGCATGATGAGATGAGGGGGGACGCCCAACAGTCTGCGTACGATGTTGTAATGGACTTCGGCGCATCAGTTTCTCTGATGTCGAATACATTGTCGCATTGGCGATGGACGTTTGGGGACAAGTAGGCGCTGACTGTGTGAATCTATCCCGGTCATGTTCGGAAGGTGCGTGAATCGAGGCGGAAAGTCCCGATTCCTCTCTGTCATGTCCCCGACTCTGAGTTTGGTCTTGATTATTTGTTGCATGTTTTGCAGCAGGAGAGAATGTGGCGTTGTTGGGAGGCGCCACGCCATTGATGGGAGGCTTCATGCGCCTTTTATTTGCATTACGTACACGATTGGGTTGTCTTCCGTTTTGCTGCACAGGACTCACAGGTTTAGGCGGTAAGGACGGATGCAAGGAAACCAGCACTAATGTGTTTGAGAAATCGCGGCCCGCCTGCGCTTCTTGTGTGCCCATCGATTCTTTGGTTTCGTTCAATACTTGATATGCTGCTGGCCGATCCACGTCATCTACATCTTTCGTCACACTCTGGCCGTCACGATCGCTGAGCAGCTGTGCATCGACGGACTGGTGGACTTGGATCGGCTCTCCGGCGACAGTAGACACTTGATGCTGAGCCTGATCCAAGGAGGCAGATTCTGGCAAAGGTGTAAGGCCATCCACCAATATCGGAGAGATCAAGGCGTTGCCTGTAATGGGCGCTGATGACTTTATGCCCCAATCATCCAGGTCAGGTAAACTGTCATCATCATCGCCCGCCCAATCTATGTGGCTCCCTGGAGTACCTGGACGGTGGTTCGCCATTGCACTTGCTCTCACACGTTCAACCAGTGCATCAATGTTTGACTTTACGTCGAAAGATGTGTTTGGTGGACTCGGTATGTTTGCCGTGTCTGGCTGTGTCAGAGGCGTTTGTTTCTTAAGATGGGCAACTCTGGAGGCCGTTGTCTTCTTGGTCGCGATTCCGCACCTGAGGCCTGCCTTGACTGTGAGGTATTATTCTTTGCAGCGTTAGAACGCCGACGTCTATTCTGTGCTCTTGCAGAAGTCAAAGCTGATGGAGAACTGGATTGGGCAGGTAGTTGGCTTTTAAATACTGTTGGGCAGGATGTGGACGCCTTTTCCCTCCTACCTATAACTGGAGAGGGTGGAGAAGTCGTCACCTGAGAAGTCCCGGATGTTGAGTTCGATTTTTGAATAGCTGACGCCGGGTAGAACGGAGTTTGTCCCGGGGTCAGGACTCGGTTTTGCGATGCCCCGTCGTGCCCCTCTACCTCGTCCACCGCCTCTGCCTTTGACCGTTTTGCCAATGCCATTAAAGGCCGACCCGGGATCCGCTGGTCTGCCCCACCTTGTGGTGGGCTGGTCGCGTTCGGACGAACGCTTTGACTCGACGGACGTGGCCATGGTGTGTCGTAAAGGCAAGCTGCTTAAATGTAGGTTTTACATTGCGTAGCATGAGAGGTAGGACGAACCGAGTGGAAGGCTGCGATGTTAGGGAGAAAGGAGCGTAACAAATACGGCAAAGCACCCTCCACCTTTATACCATCAAACCATGTCAAAAGCGTCCCAGCCTGAGCTCAAAAAGGTCATCCATAATAGCCCGGCCGTCTTTTGACAATGCTAATTGTTCTTTCAGTTTATGGATAAAAGGTTATTCATCCATTTGCAGGGTGGTCGTAAAGTCAGCGGCACGCTGCGCGGTTATGACCTCTTTCTGAATCTGGTCATCGACGAGGCTGTTGAGGAGACAGTTCCGGCACAGAAAAATCCCATTGGCACCGTCGTACGTCCCATGGATACAATTCGAACGAGCTGATGCTCATAGTGGCATTAGGTTATCCGCGGTAATAGTGTAACATCGATGGAGACACTAGAGGCTATCCGCTCATAACAATTACGAGCGAAGCATGTCATCCGTAATTTCGACAGCGTAACATCGTCTAGTTTAGAGCTGAGCGTGCGTAGACACTTTGATCTACCTGTAAAAATTTCTGCTCCGCTTGATGGCCAACTCTTACAAACTCATTCATGACGCGCTCGAGGCGAACAAGAGTCACCAGGCTGAACTCGTGAAGTATGCCCAGGACTTGGCGGCGGAGATTCAAGAGCTGGATAACCTTCTCGTCTGATAATATGTGTTGTTACTCTTGTGCTGCCTGATTGTCGCCTTGTAGGACAACGACGATGCGTTAGATTCCGTCACGAGCGACGAATGCACAACGGTCCAAAACAGAGGTGGCTCAAAGCCCGTTTCTGTCGTGCAGTCAAGCCAGCTTCTCAAACCAGAAAGTACAACAGACCAGACGCCTTTTATGCTAACATTTGAATAGGATTCTCCCTTCTATCCTGAAGCTTCACACCAGGCCCGATATATCAGAAACACAGTACCACATCAGAGTGCGTTTAAATTTCCACAACATGTTTGAAAGTTAATTTATGACTTTTCAGTAAAGGGCAAAGAACTTGATGCATTAGCCGACGCCGTTCAATGTGAAAGGCAGAAGGTTCAGAGTTTGAAACGCCCGAGGTATGCCTTTCCGATACACAAAAAGCTTGGGATCTGAACGGACCCTGAGATTTTCTGAACAAGAAATTCATAACAATGAACTAAATTGGACGGCAATAGCAGAACGAGTAGGAGATTCGCTTGATAATAGCGTGATTCCATTCCCTCAAAATCTATACCCAGGTCTCTGCAGTATATGGTAATGTGCACACCGCAAACGAATGTCGCATCAAATTCGAGGCTGGGATTCACTGCAATGAACCAACCACCCAGGAACGCACACACCACCATGTATGGTCACCAGAGTCCGACAAGAAACTTATGGAAGCAGTAGAACGTTATGGCTTTAATAACTGGACAATAGGTTGGGTCAATTTCTCGTCCCTGCCGATATACATATGCTGAACGCTATAAGTTGCGAGATACGTATCAGAGAATGCCACTGCTAGTCAATGCGAGGGACGTTTCACTCGAGTACTCGACCCGTCTATAAAGCGAGGAGCATGGTCAGCCGAAGAAGACGCACGCCTTCGCATGGCTGTTGAGGCATATGGACATTCATGGATAGACGTCGCCTCAGTCGTTAAGGGAAGAACGAACGATCAATGCCGTGAACGGTGGTTGGATAGGGAAAGGACTGCAACAAAACGGCATTTGAGACGGTAGTAACGATGTACAAGAATAGATCGCGTTATGGACGGCGAGTTTTCATCGCTTTCCATCTCTTTCTAGGATGCGATCCCATCTCCCAGTTTACAATATGGCCAAGTAATTCAGCATCCTCTTGATTTATGTTCTCTTCCGTAGAGATAAGGAGATTCCTTAAAGACTCCTGGACCAAAGCCGCAGTCTTAAGTTTCTTTTCTAGGGACGGTAGAGCTGCCCTTTTAGGTGGTGAGGCCTAGAATTACAATTAGGATATTCAAGAAGGGCGAGATTAAAAAAAAAAGCCTACAGGCGTTCGTAGATAAGTATGTTTAGGTGGTAACTTGGGAAAATATTTTGGAAGGCCACGCAATGTCGGTGGTATTACAGGGCCTGCTTCTTCGTCGTCAGAAGGTAAGAGTTCCGGAGAAGGCGAGGGTGCTCGAGCTGGTATGAGAGTTGGAACAGAAGACTTTACGACTGAATGGGAAAGAATGCATTAGTACTACGAATAGTATGGAAAGCAGAGAGACGGACGTCGCCTTTTCTTTGTCGAATAACTCTGGGTTAAATCCTGGAGTCCCTTGAGGGGAAGACGGAAATCCTGACAAGCTAGGAGGAGATCGGTTGCGATAGGTCCTGCGCGGTTTGCAAGATTGGCATAATCCTGGGTCCGTTCGAACAGATGCTCCATAACTAATTGGTTGAGGAGAGCAGACGATAAAAAAGTGGATGAAACATACGGGCAATAACTTCGCGCTCGATGATATCCAGCGCTCTGCTCTGTCCAGAGTCAAACCCCGCACGGCGCAGCTCGTGAGCTAGGAGCTTTCTGAGCGTTCGAGAGGCCACAGGAGGTGTTACGCTGGTAAGATCAGGCGGCTGCTGTTCAGGAGGATGATGAGGCTGATGGTCGGAGGAGTGCTGTTGAGATAAACAGGCATAGAGTGCTTGAGAGTGCTGGGTCAAAGCAGGAAAATAGGGAAGCGAGGTGGGTGGTGTTGGCAGTGGCACGGTGTTGTTGCGTGGGCGTACTGTGCGACGTACGCCGGTGTCGTCGTCGGCGTGTACGGGTTGTACGTGGCCGACATGGGATGACTAGTCCGACCCTTAGGCTCTTATCGATATCTCTACTATGGCTGACGTCGCACAGACCGCTGCCCATGTAGCACCTATCTCGTCCACAAGACCCACAGCTCACGAGTATCGCAAAACACGACCGGAGATAGTTGGTCTGGAAGAGCCGCAGCCGCCATTTCCCATCACACTTGCAGGAAATGTACAGGAAGGCTTCGGACGCGGCGGAAAGGAGCTGGGCTGCCCAACAGGCAAGCCTCGAGCGTATTGAAAGGCTTCCCGACTGACAACATTTGGCCGACAGCAAATCTGCCAGACGAGGCCATTACGCCCATGAGTTCCGTCACGCAGACGGGTGTTTACTACGGCTATGCTCAGGTGGTCGTGCCGCAGGATCAGCAGGCAGCTTTTGGTGTGGATGACCTGAGCGTGTTCCCCATGGCTATGAGCCTTGGCTGGAACCCATTCTATAAGAATGAGCGACTGACTGCTGTGCGTCGGGAGTTTTTTTTTTGGGGGGGGGAATTCAAATTCAAAAATCCTGATAGGAAGTCCACATCATCCACGATTTCAAAGCCGATTTTTATGGTTACGAACTAAGGGTAGTGGTTCTCGGTTACATTAGACCAGAATTAGACTATACTTCTCGAGGTGTGCACAAAGCCCTTACATCCTAAACCCAATCGCTGAACGCTCGCCAGACGCACTTATAAACGACATTGAATTTGACAAAAAGGTCGCCCTCAAATCTTTGGATCGACCAGCATATCGGGAATATGTCTTTCATCCGCATTTTGAAAACAACTAATAAGCGCACGCTGTAGTTCAGTAGGAATAGAACGATAGATGATCCTATACCATTACAAACGTCGAGCCTTCTTGGATCTCGTTCCTCCAATTTTAAGGGGTGTCCTGTCTGTCACAGAGATGACCAAGTCTCGGACATTGTCGCCTTCGCCGCTGAGCAGCGCTTTCTGCAATGCTTCGCGGCCTTGGCCAAACCCCTTGAAGAAGAGGTCGATTCAAAAGTCTCTTCTCCAGCCATCTTCTCTATTTGTTCGAATATGCGGACAGCGCACTGGTAACCCGCCTCGTAGCTTGCGCGGTTGCCCTTTTTGAATTTACAGGAACCACCAGAGAACCAAGCGATGGTATCACCGTTGGGTTGGGTGAATGTAGTGATTGTGTTGTTCCTGGATGAGTGGCAATGTAAGCGATATCGGGGAAGCTGCCTCTGGCCAGCCTCCTCCTTGAATGGGTTCGCTGGGTCGGGTTTGGGGGGGGTTTGGTTTTGGATAGCCGGAGGATATCAGTGGAAGGGGGAAGCGAGCGAGCGAGAATGGGTGCGACCAGGTCATTGGCCATGCTCTGGATGCGCTCCAGGGCGACGGGTGGGCGACGGGCGAGTCTGGAGAGAGCCTGCATGAACGCCGCAACAACACCAAATTTTCTGTCTTCAACCTCCATGCAGTTCGCCAACCCCATTTTCAAACGCAATAGTGAGTATCCCCAGACACAAGCGACGCGCACCATCCAACGTGTCTGCTACAGGCGTCTTCGTTGCGACCGCCTTTGTCGGTGCATTCGCTTTTGGAATCGGCTATGACCTGGGCGTCACTGCCTTCTGGGACCGCTGGAACAAGGGCGTAAGTATCCACCTGTTCCCACCTGTTCGTGGTGTGATGGCCGTTGGCAGAAACAATGGAAAGACATCCGCGATAGATATGTCCAGGAGGAATAATCTTATGATACTGTCGTACTCCATCGAATAGTCAACCCAACTTTGTAGCGTGTCACGCGTCACCACGCCTCTCTTTTTCAACGAGCATTCACACCGCATGTCTCGTTCACCGCGCCAGTCTCCAAACGAGGGTGCAGATATGGATGTCGATAAGAACGTATCTCCCCCTCACAAGGCCTTAGCCAACGACAAATCCGACATGAAAGTCGTCATCGTGACCAACTTGACCCGGAATGTAGTCGAATCTCATTTACAAACCATATTCGGCTTCTATGGTCAAATTGCGAAAATAGACTTGCCACTTTTTGGCAAATGTGCGTGCAGTTTTTTCACCAGTCGTCAGTACCGGCATCTGACTACATATTAGCCGGACAAAACCGCGGAAAGGCCGCTCTGGAATTCATCGATGCCAGTTCTGCCACAACAAGCCGCATCGCACATGGACAGTGGCCAGTTAGATGGGGCTATTCTCAAGGTCGAACTCTCTGACTTACCCATTCGAACACGGTCTCGCTCGCCACGCCGGGCACCGCCATTGCCCACCAAGAACGGTCGCGATAGAGACCGCTTTGAACGCGGTCGCTCCCGATCCCGATCCCGGTCTCGCTCTCGCTCTCGTTCCCCGCTCCAGGACCCGCTCTCGCTCCCCCATAGTCGCTAGAGGTTACAGACGGAGTCGGGAAAGAGAGAAGTACAGTGGTCGTGACACGTATCGCGGCAGACCCTATGGGCGTCGTGGAGGTGGACAAGGACGCGGTCTCTATCGTCCTGTTAGGAACTCTCGAAGTCGCTCACGGTCACCACCGCGGCGCGGGAATGATAGACTTGGACCAAGGAGGCGGTCCCCAAGTTATTCTCGGGGAGGTTATGGTCGTATCCGTGGCAAATCCAGGTCCCGAAGCTATAGCGTGCGTTCGAGCCGTTCGAGGTCACGCTCATATTCTCGTTCGAGATCTCGTACTCGTTCTCCGTCGTATTCCTCCTATTCCAGATACAGCAGGAGTCGGAGCCGCTCAAGGTCTGTCAGTCGAGGGAGAAAAAGTCACAGCCGCGATGATATTAGGGATAGTAGATCAAGGTCTCCACATGAACTATGATCTGCAATAATGTTCTATGCTATTTATTGACGGTATGCTGTACCTATTACCACTTCAAATGAGATCAACCCTCGCTTGAATTGGCATCCTCATCAGCAAGGAAAGGCCTAGTCGCGTGATTACAATTGGTAACGTTAGTGGGAACAATGATGACATACGTGTATTCATAGTCGTTCCTGATGGCATTTGACATCCATTCTTCATCTGCCTCCTGGTGAAGGAATCCTGGCCCTCCTGCAACGCTGAGAACCACGGGCAAGAGAACAAGTCCGTGTAAAGCACCAGACAAAATCAATTGTTAGCCACATCCTGAAGTAGTAAATCTAGTGGCAGAGCATTAGCCTGACTAAATCATATATTGCCGCACGCGATTACCTCCAATAATCGGGACCTAGTCAACGCAAGGACCGACATTCCGATCAATTTCGTGAATGTGATTCCGGACAACACCTCGTGATGACGTGAATATTGATTGTTATACAATTGCACCGCGAAACTCACAGAGGGTCCAACGTCAATAAGGGCTATCCACATCCGCTCATCCCTTTCCTTCTGACCGGCAGGATGATCCACAGGGAGACCCGAGCCAGCGCTCATGAAGGCTCTTGCAACGTGTGCGCAAATTCAACCGCAATCCCAAGGGATATCACCAAGTTGACGAGACTGATGGCATTGAGGTTGATATCCCAGACAGCCATGATACCCATGACGTTGATCACAGTTAATGCAACGATGGCTGTTACGATTATTCCAGCTCTCCAAGATCCGAGAAGCAGAGCCGTCATGATGAGAACGGAAGCTAATCCTAGTCCTAGGACCTCTTGAGTTATAGAGACAATGTGGGCATACTGATCAAAGAAGACGTAAAATAGTGAATATGGGAATACATCTGCACCAGTTTGTTGAGGAGATATCATCGGCAATTCGGTGAGCTGCCGCAAAGGCATTTATAAAGTCAGCTTGGCTTTTCAGCGGAGAATGGAATGTTCGAAAATGTGAGGCAAGGACCGTGTCTCCACCCCGGCTTACAGATAGGGCATTACCGAACGATGCCTTGCCAGCTAAAGGGCATTCTTCGGTCGTTGGTGATATGAGCCACTGATTTAGGTAATGCATGAATTCGCCATTTTCTGGGAAACCATCCATGGTAATATTCCAACTTGGCTTCTTGTGATAATAGCAAGGCTTGCAAAGTCGCGCCGGATCTCTATCTCGACAAAAAACAGATGGATCAGCTTTGCGCACTCGGCAACACTCTTCTTTCGCAGGATCAAGCCAGCCCAGGAAATCATCTATCCACGAAGCACTCGGTTCGCTGATAAAAGATGACTCCGATCGTTTGCGCTCCGCCTCGAGAATATTTGCTATTGAGCGTTGGTCGCACGTCGTGAATCGCCCACATAGCGCCTGTTGGCCGGATCGATGCGTCACGTCAATTGTTGCGCGAAACAAAGAAGATGGGTGGCCCGATGTCCAGATACGAATCAAGATCGTCAAAATAGTCTACCAGGTAGGAATCGCTGGGCAACGCCAACCGTTGATCTACAAAACTAGATTAAGACACTGTCGTGACCATGAATAACATACGTACCCAAACCGAGCTGAATATGTTGCATAGATATAACGGACAGAGAAAAGAGGCCGGCAAATGTTATCATGACAAACACCTTGACCATTGGCCTAAGCAAGAATGGAGCATAATGCCGACGAATGAATTTTGCAACTCTGCCAATATTAATAATAGGAGGGTCCATCCAAGAGCGCTATGCGGGAAGGAAGCTTGACGCAGGGGAAACAATCGATTCGGCTTGCCTGTCATATATGCGGTTATAATTTTCGCAGGTGAGATAGGGATACGCTAACCTCTGCCCTCTTTAAATCCAGTGACAAAGCACTGACGAAAACGGTGATTTGTAGAACGGCGTTCAAGAAAACGCTCCCAGCAGCGTATAAAGCGAAATTACGGACAGCTGGCATTGGTACTAGGGCTCCGAGAGCAAATGCAACAGTCTCTGTCGCTGTACTCAGCAGGATTGATGGTCCCATCTTCGCTAGCGTCCGCGCTACTCGTTCCTCAGCAGGTACATGAGGTAACATTGAGCCAGTGTCAAGTCCATCCTGCAAAGAGTCCAATCCTGTCCCAGTTGGCGACAGTGGCGTGGCATAGGTTTCGACTTGCATTGTTGCAGCCGCCACATTGGTTCCATGGATCATATTTTGACGATCCAATTCATGGACAAGAATGAAACATTATCGACTCCGACTGCAAGAACTAAGAAGGGTATGACTTCCGCAATGATTAGAGTGCCCTTGACCCCAACCAGCGAGAAAAACCCGACAGTTGATGAAATGGAAAGTATGACAAGGCAAACACCAAAGAAACCGAGCATTACTTTCGAGTCTAAGAAAAGACTTCGTGGGAGACGTGGAAACAAACGAGGCGCAGTCCGCGAGTCAATCGACACCGAGGAAATCTGTGCACGGTAGAAGAACTTTGGTAGGTTGCGCGCCCAACATAATATGAAGTCAAAACGCCATCATCTCGCGTAGATGAACCTTGGCCCAACGCAAACGAGACGTAGAGGAACATAGCCAGATACGAAAGCACGACTATCTTGATGTCGGTGTTGGTACTCTTATTGATTTCCTCTTCTAATGAAACTCCGGTTGAAAACGTGATACCCAAGCCAGCCTCCACTGACGATTTCTGAGCTAGCGTGTATAGATACTCCCGAAGGGTTCTTTCCCATTCCATTGCCTTTGCTTGCAAATCGGGATCCAAAGAGTCCGACACAACATACGTGATGATGAGTGCTTCGGCATTGATATAATCCTTGTTACCATCACCGTTTAGGGGGATACCACCTAAAACGTATTGTGGTGCGAGCGGTTGCTGATAATCTGGTAAACACTCTGCGGGTCGGTTGGCGCATTCTCGCACTCGAGACGCCCAAGTGTCGCGGTTGTAACCGTCTAGGTCATTCCCGAACCACGCTGACATGGACTGAATGACGCAAGGCCCACGGGGTCCAGAAGGCTTGAAGCAAACGTCTGCAAGTGTATAGCCACTAGGAGAATGCAAGGAGCGTATGTCAGACTCGACGTCAAACCAATATTTCAGATGATCCCACGACAGAACAGGCTCCTTGAGAAATGGATGTGTGTCAGTTGACGAATTTAATGCTGTCGAGGTTACAAATATTTGCTCTGTCCGGTAGAATGGCCCGAAGTTTCATCGAAGAACGTTTTCTGTACCTTGCTCTCAGACGAAGGAGAAACCCAAAGCTTCACTGGGTCTGTTTCCACCTCGAAATACTTCCAGCCAGAGTTAAGTGACCCAACTACAATGAAAACAAGTGCGAATGTCAGCCACGGCGATGTGGCAGCAAACCATCCCAAGTGATAAAATGCTCTACGTAAGAAAGAGTTGAGGGGATAATGTCGGGGTTGAACGGTTTCGATTGGATCTAAGAGCGTTGCGCCTCGTCCAAGACGCGATTCTGATGCGGTGCCAATGGAATCGTCCTCGACGTATCTCGCGAGTGACGCAGCGCCAATTAGGCCTCTCGAATGTGAACGAGGAGAGGCAGTTTCCGTGGAGAGCGCCACACGTTCATATGCCTTATCTGTCCGTCGTTTGCAGCATCCTCTGAATGGAATAGCCTATCAAAAGAGCCAAAATTACTAATCCGTAGGCAAGAAGGAGGAAGAATGTCATGCAAGACACCTGCCCCATTTGACAAGTTGGTTCAGCACCCGGTGGTGGAACGTACGGCAAAGTGGGACAAACAGCGGGGCAATCTATACAAGAGCATTTGCTGGCTAAGTCATTGTCCATACAATTTCTCGGTGTATCGTTCAGTGATTTGAATGGCGACGGCGTTTTTAATGGAAAATTGATTTGAAAGGGACTCCCGATTGACTTTTCTTCTCCCATATATGCCAAAAATTGGTGATAATCTTTAGCCCCTCCGCCTATTAAATCCATTGCATAGCCGTTCGTCGCCCCCGACTTGCACATTTTTGCAGCTATTGAAGAAACCTTCGCCGTATTCCTTCGCGACGTGAAAGTCGACAGACTTAACTGCAGTCTGCCCACCCTGCGTCTCCTGCGTAGAGGTTATATTAACAAAGGTAGCTTGACGTGAAGAACAAGTGAATGTGCAGAAAAATGAGCGGAAATTGTTGCGACAAGCTGGACAAGAAGATATTAGACCATCTACTTGGTTGAAGTTGTCACGTAACGTCTTGACTTGTTCCGTGGTACAGCACACGGGGCCTTCTGCAAAGTCCAGACCACACACGGATGCAAGTAAGTTGCGAGCTCTTGCATTTTCAGGCTTCAAATTACATTGGCAACAATCTGCTGCGTGTAATATTGTAACACACCTCGGCTGGTGGACCATCGTATGGGCAGGGCAGGGGCTTGCCAAATAATCCCTTTTTCCCACACGAGCCACGCATGGCGCAGCGCCTTACTTCGTCAAACGGGGGAAGTGCCATGGTGAGGTTGAGGTCCAGAAACGAAGTTCTGACAAGCGTTAAGTTGACGAGGCTGCTGGTTTGGTGCGCGTCACGCGTCACGAATCACGCACCTCGTATTCCCATGATGAAAGTATGGATAGTGGTCTATGATTCGGATACGTTTCCTGAACAGGTTGGTGCATTACTCCAATTGAACTGTTGGCGCATCCTTGATGCAGTAGCTCTACCATCATGCACTGCTAGCGCTCGACGATAACAGCGTTCAAAGGATCAGAAAATTTCGCAGAAGGGAAGACGCATGTCGTGCGCTGCTAATTTCTTTGTCTGCATCATCTCCATTGAAGTACTTGACTGTAAGGATGCCTAATAGGCCGGTTCCTTAGGTGTATGATGTTACGTAGGCGAGGGATCGATCCTCACACAGCAGTTTTTTCATACGACTGAAGCAGGAAAGCCGTATTTGGTGAGACTTGTTGTGTCAACAGTGGCCTCCGCTGAGTTACCATACACAATAAAGGCACTCCCGATCCTTCGTCCTCCAGTGGCATATAACGTTGCTCACGATAATGCGATTGTAACCATCGCATTCTCCTCCAATACTCACAATCCACCAGCGTACTCCCTTGGTATCGATGTATGAAAGTCCATCTTTCTGGGTGCAAATCATTTTCCGCATTCATGAACGCAATGGAGGAAGCGGTGAGAACTTGTCGGTTTACACCAGTCAATACATTAACGCACTTATGCAGCTAACGCCCCTGGAATATCGTCAGGTCACCACGGAGAATGCAGACGATGAAAATTTGCGACGATTTTTTCTGGGTATGGACTATGAAAGAGGCTTATACGAAAGCTGTGGGATTGGGCCTGGGGTTTGACTTTCGCCGAGTGGAGTATGATGCAGAAATTAAACACATTGCGAGTGGACGGGACGAGGCTCGCAGGATGGCAGTTCAGCAAGTTTGTGATTAAAGTCCGCGGCGATGTATATCAAGGTGTCATTGCCCAGTGCACAGGTGGTGACCAACTTGATATTATAGAGGCGTCGACTGGACTTGCTAACTACATGGAGGTATATGATGCTGTTCCTTTCATAGAAAACACTCTGCAACAGCTAATAAATTAATGACAAATTGGTGCTACCATCTTCAACGGCAGCAATACTTCCACCTATAAGCCAGTCCCGTAATAAACACATTCTCGGGGGTTTACTGGACCCCTTCCTTGCAGAAGTCGAAAGAGGGGCAAAGACAACACGGTGCTCCTGTCCAACCCACTGACACACGCTCTTGTTTAACCGCACGGTAAACATGGTGCAACCCTTCATTAATCTCATCAAAAAGCAGTGGAGGATCGGAGACGGAGAACGTTTCTGATGTTTTCGATCATTTTCATGACTTTTGTCCGTGTGTCGGATGACGATCCGTCATCGGAAGATGAGGCACGCTTGCGTCTGGACTTTTTTCTTCCCTGGTTCTTGCGCTCTGACTCTCCTCCGTCAGATGAAGAATCTCCAAACAGAACTTTGCTCCTCTGCTCTTCTCCATATCAGAATCAAAGGTCTCGTCAACAATGTTCATTCTCGATCGCTTGCGCTTTGACTTCCCATCTTCATCAGAACCCGATTCCTCACTACCATTGCTTGCGCGTTTTTTCTTCCGCTTCCGTTTTCCGATCGTGAGTCGTCAGACTGATGTTTTCTTTTTTTCCCAGGCATCCTATCGACCTCTTCATCGTCATCTGCTATGGCATTGACATCCCAAAACACGCCCCTGACTGCAGGCAGCTGCAAAGGTGCGTTAATTAACGTTATTATGCACGCAAGGAAAGTTTCAGAACCTTTTCTATCTCACCGTCTAATATGAGCACCCTCAACAATGCTTCTATATCCTGAATAGTCAAGTCGACCTGCGTAATATTCGCTTTTTTAATGAACTTGAGGATATCTTTCGCATTGGGATATTTAGGGTTATTAGAAATGGGATATATTACCCCCATCATTACTATGATAGAGCCTTGGGAAACTCTGTGAATATATTCAGATGCATAGCTTACAAGTGGGATATCCAACAAACCATTTCACGTATAATCTTTAGGCAAGCTTCGCCCAAGTGGTGGATAAGCCCACTATCTAATTCGCCATCGATGTACCACGCTCCACCCGTTAACTCTGCAGAGGGCTCTAACCCCTCGAGCATATAAATTCTTTTATTCTGTTTGAAAGTACATCAATTGACAATTATGCTCGGACCGGTTCCGTTCATACATTTACGGCTGGTACGCGTTTGATCAGCTTCTTTTGGCACTAGGGATTTAAACACCTGTCAACCACATTTTGATGGAGATTAGTTTTTGCTTTTAGTGTTTTAGTCCATATGCCTGCAAATTCCCGCGACACGTCAGCGATACATCTCTGGCAGAATCATAGCATGCCTTCGTTTCTTGCACCTGAAATATGATCCAGGATGAGTTTTTCATCACTCGTTAAATCCTTGGTTCTGACGTGGCATAGCATTTCCGAGGGAGAGGAAAACAAATGTATCCGCATACGCAGTAATTTCACTTTTAGTTGCCGCCCTGAAAGCAACAGTTTGCCTTTCTCATCATGCAGGGGCTTAAAAAGACCGACAGAAAGCAGCCAATTATATGCGTCAACGCGAGCCTTTCTATCTGACACTAGGGTTTCTGCATGATCAAGTGTCAGGATCTAACATTGCCACGTTACGAGTGTCTGTTGGAATCAATCGTATGACATACGTTTTTTGCATCTGTTACCGCGGCCTTGTGAAGACGGCTCTCTAAATCGTTGGGTGAACGTTTCGAGGTCTTACTGCTCATAATAAAAGGCCTTGATTGTCACAAAAATGTGACGTCACAAACTGACGCCATGACCTCGTTGCTGTTCTTCATGAATATAAAATTTGGATTAACATACTTAGTACAAAAGACGGCTAATGTATACTTGTACTAATACACCATGAAGTCATCCGAAAAGAGGTCAGCTGGTGTCGAATGTAATTCGACAATATCTGAGCCAAATATCTTTGCTTTCCATTGGGTTCCGCAGTCGTTGAGCGGATAAGTTTGTTCGAAATGAACTCCCCACAGCTCGAAAGATTCAAGCACTGGGAAAAAACACAATATCTTGGCTATATCGTTGCAAAATTCCTACAGAATCGGGGTTGAGTAATCAATGTGAACAACGCCATCGGATGGTACCCTACATTACTCGGTGGTTCGACATTGTTCGACGTGGCTGTGAAACGCACGTACCGTAGACGTGGCATAGCCTGGCTGAGAGAGAGAAGGAAAGGGATCGACAGCGAGTCTATGTTCGCTTCGAATAGGATTACAGGTACGGTCATTTTCACGAGTTTCGCTGCAACACTCTCGAGAATGTTGCAAGAGTTGGGGCGAAGGGGTGATGCGACTGAATAACCAGAAGACATTCCTGAAGTGCGAAAAGGTACTGCAAACTTTACGAAGCTAGGGAAAGAATCCAGAGAACGCCCAATGTCATCTAGAATCGGCAGGAAATCCAGCGGACTCGCCAAGCAAAGTGGGAGATGGTAATCGAAGGTGGGTGACGCGGAGCCGCTGGGCAGATCAACATCAGCTGAACGAAAGGGCGAGGTGAAGTTGGAGTCGAGAAAGAGCTGCAACGAGGTGAGCTCCAACATGTTGGAAAGTGCGGTGCGCAGAGCATCATAGAACGATCTGAAAAGGATGGTGGTGGGCTCTATGTGGAGAGCAAAGGAGCGCACGTGGGCGGCGATGTGGGGTTTTTTGGCGAGGGTGATGACAAGCGAGAGGTTGTGAGAGTAGGTGCCGACATGAAGGTCGCGATAGAGAAGATGCTGGGCAATAAGAGAGAGGTAGTGAGTTGTTGTAGCGAGAGAAGGAGGTCGTGTTTTGAGAGATATGTGGCAATGTGAAAGGCCAGCTCGTATGGCAGGGATGCGAAAGGCATTGCTGTGGAAGAAGATTGGACATGATAGTATATATATTCGACTCTGCACAAAAATGATCGCCGTGAGCAGGTGCAGGGTAGCAAAGCTGCCGTTTTATCTCAAACTTTTCATCTCTCTCACTCCCCATGTTCCTTCGAATCCTGCGTTCCGCCAGTAGCCAAACCCTGGCATGTCCCCATAAGTCACTGGCGCGCTATTCATCACGCTCCGCCCATTCAGGTAGTCTCCATTCCTTCCCCTTTCCTTGTCTATCCGACCTTCTCCAGCTCCATATCCATCCCGCACCCATGACTGCGGCGCTCTCTCCGCAAAACATGTCGGCTCTCGCGTCGTCCTGGCAGGATGGCTCCTTCCCGAGCGGTAGTCACGAGATTACTCCGGTGATGCCCTACTCATGTTCTATTCAAGGAAAGGGAAACGCATGTCGTTTTTTCCACTCAAGGATTCCTATGGGACCACGCAACTCATTGTCAGCCACTTAGAGGGTCGTCCAGATTTGGCAGCTGCCCTTGCGGATGTTCCCGTAGAATCCACCGTTTTGATCGAAGGCACGGTCCTTCTGCGGCCTGAAAACGCTAGGCGGCCAGTGTGTGAGATTTTCAGACACAGATCATTGATTGACTAAACTTTGCGACGAGGGACCTGCCGGGGAAATTGATGTCAAAGTAGAAAAATTTACTCTTCTAAACCCGGCGATAGATCTTCCTTTTTTGCCGTCCAATCCATACAGCATCGTTTGAGTGCCCCGTTTTCTTAGTTGGCCCGGGTTAATGCATCATTTAGGCAAATGAAGATCTTAGACTCCGATACCGCTATTTGGACTTGCGACGCACGTCGCTATCTAATAATTTGAAACTGAGAAGTCAAGTCACGCACATTGTCCGTAATGTCCTTCATGATCAGGGTACGTATTCGGTGCTTATCGGAACATCAAGTAAGATGCATCGTGAGCCCAGGTTTCATTGAGATCGAGACGCCTGTACTGTTACGATCGTCTCCTGAGGGTGCAAGGGAATTCATCGTGCCGACACGTCCTAATGGATCATTCTCAGGCGATCCCAGGTTTTACGCCCTTCAGCAATCGCCCCAGCAGTCGAAGCAGCTTCTTATCTGTTCTGGCGGTGTTGATAAATATTATCAAATTGCTAAGTGTTTTCCGCGACGAAGATGGTCGTAAAGATCGGCAACCGGAATTCACCCAAATAGATATAGAGATGGGCTTCGTTTCTTGGGGAAATTTATCTGTTCCGCAAATTGATGGGTGGAGGATAGGGGGCGTGGAGGTGCGTAACGTGGCCGAAAAAATTATACGAGAGGTTTGGCATCGAGTGAACGGAGCTGCACTTCCTGACAGATTCACTGTCATGACTTACGATGATGCAATGTCAAGGGTAAGTCGCACCAAATGTACTACATGTGCATCGTTTACTCTAACCACAGTTTCTATCAGTATGGGTCGGATAAGCCTGACACGCGGTTTGGTCTTCACGTCCGTAATTTTCATCGGATGCTATCATCGTTCTTATTTCGTGGTTTCCAGATAACGGACGTATCACAATTCTTACCAGTCGAGCAACAAGCAAACCTTGCAGCAACAGATGAAATTATAGAATGCCTCGTCGTTCATCAAGCCGAGGATCCAGGTTTCTTTAAAGCCTCCAAATCAATTGATTCTGAGCCTAACATCGTTCGTTTACATGTTGGTATCATGGCAACAGCCCATCCTCACATCACGATAGGAGAAGATCACTTTTGAGGCCGGAAGCGCGACGACATGGCTCGTCAAGAACACTGTAGTCAATTTATCGTCGGATGAACTGAATACGTTTGATCTTTCCGCCATAAATGCGGCACTGAACTTGCAATTCGGCGATGACATATGGTTATCGCGTAGGTCAAAAAGGCCCAGGGTGTGTTATTCGGAATGTTGGTAAATACGCGACTCACTCGGGCAGGGCGGGTCTACCGCGCTAGGCAGAATGAGAATTCGGTTGTCGGAATTGTCACAAGAACGTGGTAAGAATCTACGAAAATTTGATCTCTACTGTGAGGAGTCATATCATTTCTGTACAGGCAACTTCATTATCACCAAGAAACCTCATTTCCTATGGGTTACAGAATTTCCATTATTCACACGCGCTGATGTAGAGAAGGAATTTTTGGCTCGAGGTAGATGGAGCAGCACTCATCACCCTTTCACAGCGCCGATGTGGGAAGATGTTGACGCTTTGTACAATCAGGAGGCTCAAGTCGTACGTAGATCTCTGTTCGACTCATTGATATCCTATCCCTTCGTTGTGACTTAAGGTACTTTTCAGCATGCTAACTCAGATAATAGGTTAGGGGACAACACTATGACCTAGTACTTAATGGCGTTGAGGTCGGGGGAGGTTCCGTGCGGATACATGACGGGGCGATGCAAGAACATATATTCGCTAATATCCTAAAGGTTGTGTCTTTTGACCCTGCCTTTTGATCCCATCTTACTCACTGATTTCAGCTGGAGGACCAGGAAAAAGCCCCTTTTAGCCACCTGCTGCATGCGTTGCAGTGTGGTGCTCCGCCTCATGGTGGAATTGCACTCGGTACATCTTAATAATTACTAAATTCCAAGTGGTTTATAGGATTACCAGGTTTAGATCGGATGATGGCAATGCTCTGTGGTTCTCAATCTATCAGAGACGTTATCGCATTTCCGAAAACGAGTACAGGCACCGACCTCCTGTTCAGAAGTCCTGCTCCTGTCAGGGGTGACGTTTTAGAACAATATGATCTCCTCCCTCGGACGAAAAGTAGCTGAATGATCCTATATATTGCACCTTGCACATTCGTTCCGTCTTTGATAGATCAATAAAAACATGGCCTATTAAAGTGACTGTCTGAAGAGGAATCATATGGAATTACGGAGCATCAACTTCGTGAACAGCATCATCATGATCACTGTTCGGTGTCGACTGCGCTACTGGAGAAGCGAATAGGTAGGCATGTCGAGGGTAATCGCTATCATTGACATCATCTTCATAATACTGTGGGTGTGTGGGTGAGAAGGCCCAATCCCGATGGGTCGAATGTTCGATTTGTTCTATTATCCCATTTGTAGCGGGTAAAGATGGTGTATCGCTCGTTGGAGTGAGGTCACTTCTCTCAGGACGTGGATGCAATTCGTCAATAGATGACAGAATGGATCGTAAATTAGACTCGGCCTTCCTCGGTGGCGACGAGTGCCGCCGGCTCGGCATTGATTGTGACTGGGATGCCGTAGGTACCCATTCTGATGACGCCGTGGGTGAGGCGACACTGCTTCCAGTGATAGGAAGCCAGGAAGCCATTTTAGAGCTGGAGGAGGCGGAAAGCGGTTCAGTGGACACGCGCTCGGGAGTAACCGTCATGGGACTTGACGCTGTTGATAATTGTGCATTTGTCATGATCGATAATGGTGCTAGAATACTAAATATCTGGTCTTCAGATTGTGGAGGTCCATACGAGTCGAAGGGATCGGGAACAGATTGCAGCATAGGTTCAATAATGGGATCCGAACTACGAATTGTAAATAGGTGCAAAGATTAGCACAACAATGGTGGCACACACGCTTTTGCCGTAAATCTGTCGAAGACCTCCATTGTAGACCGTACAGCAATACATATCTATACGAATGATTAGATGTAGACGCTGTCATGTGCGAGACTTACTTTTCCTTGGACAACGTCCCAGACTTCTTCTTCGTGCTCGATGATTTCCTGGTAATGCGCTGCTTTGAGCTCGTCTAATTCATCCACTTGTCTCTGTAATATAGCTAAGGCCTCTCTGAAAGTTTGAAGATCTAAGATTTATTCACGATTGATAAATCGTAAAAAAGAAAAACTAGGAGCACTTACTTCGTTCTTTCCTATTCATGTTGCGTGCTTCCGTATCACGAATAATTTGACTTTTCTCGCGCAGCGCACGCTCGTAAGTCGCTGAACGTTCCTGATAAATAGAAGGTCGCAGGAGGATAATCCAATCAGCCGCGTATCTTACCATGATTATTGTTCGATACGTGTCAAGATGCTGTCGCATTGGCTTCTCAAATTTCTTATCCAGCGTTTCTGCCTGCAGAATGGGACATCAAACTTCACCCACGGGAAAAATAATGGAGTATACCAATATATGCCATTGATTCCCGATGAGATGGTGAATGCCAGATGCTGCCTGGAGTCGTGTGCTAGCCTCGTAAGAAGGTCCTTTGAGCCTGAACGAATGGCAGCTTAGACATAATCAATTGCATAAAATGAACTATTTACCCGCCGCACCTTTCCATGGCATCGGCAAAGGCGGCAGTGGCCTTGGACATTGTGGCGAGTGCAGTACGGTAATTGGCACAGGCTGTAACTAGCTATTTAAGTTTTGCTCAGGCTTTACTTTCATACGCAACGAAAGTGATTTGATCTTACGTCCTCTAACGCCTGGATACTCGTTTTTAAATTTGAACGAGTAATAATCTTCTCTGGACCCCCAGGGCCAAAATTCATTGCAGATGCGTTTGTTACATCAGTAAAGGTAGGCGAAGGCGGTCTAGGGGACGAGCCACGTCTTGCGATACTGAAGGCGAGTTCACGAAGCGAGCGGGGATTACTCGGTGGCATTGCAACACGAAGGTGTGAGGCTGTGGGTTTTCATCTCCGCAGATCTAAATTACTATGTTCTACTAGACTCTTCTGCCCAGTACCAGCTCTATTAATTATATCAACATACACAAGTCCTTCATCTGCTGCCAGCAATTGCAGTCATCTTTTCCGCCGAGTCCCTCAGGTAGTACAGCTTCGCTCTGCGCATACGACCCTTAGGCGGTTTTTTAACGAGTTTTATGTCTCTGACATGCGGCGACGCTACAAAGCACTGCATTTCTACTCCCGTTCGTTGAATGATATTGCGGACGATGAACGAAGTGTCTGGTCCGCGACGGCGTACGGCAAGCAAAACACCAGTGAAGGTGGTGGGTGCATGTTCCGATGTTACGGTCACAATTGACCCAGGTAGAAGACGATCTGGTGAATGCTTCGAGCATACCCGATAGATTAACTGCTGTTTTTCTGGCGGGGGCAACGTCTGGCGCAAGTGTGCCATTAGTCCTCTACCGGCCCTCAACGCCGCTGCGTTGGAGATGGCAGGTGCGGGTGGTGTAAGCGCCGACTTGGAGAAAGGGTATGCAGGAGCTGTCGACAGCAGGCGGGCAGCCTGCTGCCAAAAATTGCGGAACATGGGTGGGTTGCAGGGGCTGACGGCATTTGCCGAAAAACCAGGTATATACATGAATACACGTAAAGTAATGTGCATAACATAATAATTCAATCAGGAAAGTTCAGCTATAAACCAGCTGATAGTTTTTCGTCGGCAATCAGTACTTCAGTATCCACGCCCTCTGCCTCTGTCTTTGGCTTTAATGCAAGTTGCCTAGTTGTTATATTGCATAGCCTACCTTCCACGGCCCCGACTGTAAGGACTGTATCCTGGATAGCCACGGTAGCCCCCTCTATACCCACCTCGACCTCGACCTCGACCCCTGCTAAATCCAGGAATATTTGTTCGCTTTGCAGTTACCTAAAGACATACCTCAGTTAGATTTGCACAGTGAGTAATGGTTTGCCATACCTTTATAAGTCTGCCACGGAACAAAGAATTATCCATAGCCAGCGCAGCATCGATGTGCTCAGGTTCTGCAAACTCTACGTACGCATATCTTAACAGGATATGAGACCATGAGATACATGCGGCGTAAAGCAGGAAGCTCACCCCTTGGGATGACCAGTAAACTTGTCGCAGAGTATAGTCACTCGGTTGATCGTTCCGCAAGCTTGAAAGTGCCCTTGAATTTCTTCTGGAGTTGCTCCATAGTCAACCTGAGGGTAAGGGTGAAATTACGTCCCCGCTGAAAGGGCAAAGAAGGGCAGACGTTTCCAACGTATATGCTGCGACTGTCGGCGGCCGTTTTGTCTTCGCCCTCTGGATGTAAATCACTCATGTCTCCTCCAGATACTGAACTTGCTTGCTCGGCAGCGGCCTGCAGCTCACGAAGTTTTTTAGCTTCTCTCTCCATCTCTTCAACCCTCTGCTTCATGAGCATGATTTCCTGTCGGGGCGCGTGTGGGGAGACCAACATTGTGCAGCAGAATACGTAGAATACCTTTGACTCGGCCTCTTCTCCATCGTCAATGATAGAATCACCGGTTAGGATTACGGGAGGGTGAGTTGCATCGACGTCGGTCATTATATCCAGTACAATTCGAGTGAAACTGCCGTGTTTGGTCACAGATGTGCTGTTCCAAATATTTGTGCGTGTGGCTGTGATCTGCACTGGGCATGCATGCCCGGTATTCGGCGCGTGCGCAGTCTGTCTCGGATCGCAATCAAAGGAGATCCAAGTCGACCGGCAGGTGTAGTGCCCATCAGACGCTTGTTGTGACCGCATGGCACATTGACCGTGCGGGATACTGACAATTTCCGAATTTGTACATACTATTGAGTAATTTGACCGCGCCGGATACACCTGGTCAATTGTGGACGTAATGGACTGTGGCATTCGCACATGACACCGTCATTAGCGGATATAAAGTTTCCTTTGTCTTTTACTGGGGCACTCAAACTGTCTTGCTTCGATCTGCGCCTGGCTCATCACAACGACGTTTTACTCAGAGATAGCCAAGCTCAAGCTCCTCGCACAAAGGCCACACGTGACTCTGGATCCTTAATCTGGCCTTGGCCGTCTTGTGGAGTTTCGTCTAACAACCACCCTCTCAACCTTTTGTACTCACTTCATGGCGAAAGGGGACGAGCCAACGTCCATGACCCATCAGCCGAAAAAAAAACGTACTGAAGATGAACCTCTGCCTCCCGATGCCGGGCAGAAACCAATCCAATTGCAGCGGCGGCGAGTATGGAGAGCTTGTGAGGGTTGTCGGTACGCATCTCTCATCCCTTTTGCATGTCGTAATGTGATGGCTGCGTATTTACAGTCGCAAAAAGATCAAGTGTGACGGATGCGAGCCGACATGCTCCCAGTGTTCTTCCTCTGGTTCCCAGTGCACATGGCTCCAAACTAAAGACAGGGCGGCATTGAGCAGACAGTATGTTTCGATTCTTCAGTTCTATGCCAGGTTTGTGTCTAATGTAATTGGTAGGTATGTGCAAGAGCTTGAAGCACGCTTGTTACATATGGAGTCGCTGTTTTCTCAGATCGCCCCTGTCCTCGAGCAGTTGGGTCCTTCTTCTAACACTGCTTCTGCAGTTACGAGCACGACTTTGGTGTCTGACAAGGATGTCCCATTTCCTACGTCATTCATACAGTCACTTCCGTTGAAGGAGCAAGACTCTGAGCCATCCACGCCTATCAAGACGGAGGACGATGTTAGTGAATCGTTCGGACAATTAGCACTCGACGAATACGGACATATGCGCTGGATTGGTGGTTCATCTACCATGTCGCTTATACAGTCCTTCAGGGCTCTGACAACTTCCCCATTGCACCGAATATCACCTGTAGAAGAAGACCCGCATGCTCCAGGGCCTAGTGTCAATAAATTATACTTCCCTGCCTCCGTATTCTTTGGCAAACTCCGTGCACTCCCTGGCCCTGAGGAAGTCGAATACCCGGAGAGAGATCTCGCTGACAAGCTGGTACGTGCTTCATACGCGGTTATTGGATCCTACTACTCTTTCTCGATCATCCATAGGTAGATGCTTACTTCTCACGACTCCATTTTCTAATGCCTGTGGTGGATAAACCCTCATTCCTTGAGCAATATCATCACTTCATGGATAACAAAGATAATCTTCGCTTCGTCCGCTCCCAAACAGGTTTTCTGTCCCTCTTGTTTGCCATCTTCGCGTGTTCTGCTCCGCTGGTAAACGACTCGAGATTAACCATGGACAATCGTATCGATGAGGGCGGGATGGGAATGATCTATTATGAGCGGTGAGTGGTAATCAAGATAATGCGATATCAATTCAACAAATGATGCTATAGCGCTCTGATATTACAACACATCAGCCATGCCAGTATACAAATCGCCCATGTCCAATGTTTTATTCTTCTATCGTCATTTTATGTTCTGTGAACTGTCTGCCTCAGGCTTGGTTGTTGGTAGGCCAGGCTGTTCGATCTGGTCAGGACCTCGGTCTTCATGTACGTAACTGCAATGAGTAGTGAGATCGCCTTTTGATCACAGTCTAGCGTTCCCCCAAACGGCTGTTGGTCCCACCGATTGAGAAGGAGACGCGTCGAAAAATCTGGTGGGGCGTTTACACTCTGGATCGCATGCTAGCCCTTGCTCTTGGAAGACCCCTTGGCATCAATGATTCTGACTGTGATGTTGAAATGCCAGCAGAAGTTGACGATAATCAGCTCCAGCAATATTTTATGGGCGCTGCATTAAACCAGAGGCATCCACCCCTCATGGCTGGCACAATTGCTCTTATCAGGTTGTACGAGATAGGTGGCCGTGTTTTGCGACACGTGTATGCTTTGGATAACTGCAAAGACTATTTGGAGCCAGAAAAAAAGGCAGAACTTCAACACGCTGTCGAAAACCTTGATACAGAGCTCACAAATTGGTGTGATGAACTTCCTGTCGTTTTCAAGTCGTCATCTGAGACAGAGGAGCAAGTTTCAATGGGCGCTGTGTTATGCAGCCACTATTACTCGGTGTTAACAACTCTTCACCGCAACTTCCTGCCAGTCAAACGAGATCAAATGGTCACAGCCAAGTCGACTGCGAAGGCGGTCTCTTCTGCCCGTTCTTGTATCCGCCTTGCCCCATCCATGAAACACGTGGTCCCTCCATCGCATCATCTGGCGTTCTTCATTCAGCATTTGTTCAGTTCTGCTGTCATCCTGCTGTTATACGCCATGCACGCGCCGGAGCCTCGAGCCGCGTCTGCTTCTATGGAAGAAGCGAAAAGTACACTCTCCGCATTAGAGAGCTGGGAAGGCCAATGGCCAGGCGCACGTAAATGCAAGGAACTTCTCATAGAATTAACAGACATTGCCAACGAGGCTATCGATAAGCACGACAAAGCGAACGCAACTCCTCTGGCTGGCCCGTCAGCAAAGCCTACGCCAGGTGGAAGCAGGTCGTCTGAACGCAGGCGCTCCGTGACCATAGCTACCACTTCTGCAGCCATACCGCCTTCGTCCAGGATGAATAGAAACCGGACTAGGAGGAACCATTCACGTGACCCAAGTACCTCCAGCACGTCTAGTCGACGATTGGCAGCCGTATCACCATACCGAGTCGATTGTAAGCCATTACCTCAATATAATATAACATCTCGCTTAGTCCGCCGCAGCTGCGCATAGGGCCCGATCATCGTCACGTAGGAGAGGACATGACGAAGATGTGCCAGAGCGGGGAAATTTCGCTTATTATCAACAATTCCATAGTCCGAAATCCAACCCAACTATATCAAGTGCTCAGAGCTCACCAGCTTCTGTTAATCTGCCATCTCCAGGAATACCAGTGCTTGAGAATGTCCAGGAAAATGGCCCCCAGTCTGCAACAAATTTCAATAACTTTGCCACGCCAATATCTCCGGTTCAGTCTTCGTCATCTAACCATTTCGATTATTCTATGCAAAGTACTCTGAACCAGTCAAGCTCACATTGGAACAGCACTAACGATGGCTATAATTTGGAAATGTTCCCTACTTCGCAGGACTCCGCCTCATTCACGACTCCATTTAGTCCATACTCGGATGGTGCATACACTGGATTTGACGCAGGCGATGTGAGTAACACAATGCCTAGCGTATCCACAACGCCGCCTTCATCATTCGCCGCCACCGGCCTTCCCTTCCGCGGACTTGACTTCATAAGGAATTATAACTCAGGGGGGTACTCATCGGGTGAACAAGATATTCTATGGCAGAGCTTTGACCCTGGTGCGTTCGGGTATGATCCTGAACTTCCGTTTACCCTTGGTGATTTTTCGGCCTAAGGGCATGAGAGCGGGCCACAAACATTGTGTGGACGCTTAGATCAGGTGGGCTTATCCATAGCAGATTTCAATGTTTGAGTTTCACTTCTTGCTTAACATGTATTCGTATGCTATCTGTTTAAGTAACTGTTTACTATTGATATTCTTACCTAGCATGGCATCTGTCGACACTAGTTTAGTACAATGTATAGTGATTCGGCAACTCTTTACCGGCTTCCCGGTTACCCAGTTACACACATCCCCACACTCTGTGCTGGGCACTGAGTACTCGAGTCCAGGCATTCGACACAGCTTCTTCACATGGCGCAACATCCCATTGTTCAGTATACTTCTGAAGCCTCGTGGGGCATGGTAGGGGATATTCTATAGCCCGCAAGTCATCTAATACCTCATTTAGGTTGAGGACAAATTCTCTTCTTATGGGAAAGAGACGTTGACAAAACTTGTTCATTTCTTGGAAGTACGTCACTTTCAATGCCATTTGGGACGATTAATTAGTCTTTTTAGGAGGAAGTGTGGCCTGCTAGCAAGTTGGCACAAGCGCAACTTCCTGTTGATCCTAGGAAGCGCTGGCAGACAGTGATTCCTGTTGTCGCAGACTTGAAGGAGAAGGCAAAAAAGCTTGGCCTTTGGAATTTATTTTTGAGCAAGGCGCACTATCCTGATTTCGGTGTTCCCTTGACAAACCTTGAGGTGGAGTATGAGTGTACTGCGCTGTATAAATATAACTGAATGGTTGACTAGTATGCCGTCATGGCTGAGCTTCTTGGCCGGGAAGGCCATATAGCACCTGAAGTGGTCAACTGCTCCGCTCCAGACACGGGTAACATGGGTTTGTTGATTGAATATCGAAATTTTCGTCTTTTGTGATTATGATAATAGAGGTATTGGCTCGCTATGCATCGCCCGAACAACAGAAGAAATGGCTTATTCCTTTACTGAATGGTGAAATCAGATCTGCATTCTCGATGACGGAAAAGGGTGGTAAGTTGCATTGGTATTTCGATGTCAGTAGTCTTGTTGACGAGCCTTCCTTAACTTTAGTCGCGTCCTCTGATGCAACCAACATACAAACATCTATTCGTCAAGAAGGCAATGATATTGTCATCAATGGACACAAATGGTTCAGATGCTACTTCTTGTAAATTCAGTACAGTGTTGATGGTTTCAAATAGGTTCATCAGCGGTGCGGGTGACCCGCGAACGAAAGTACATCTAGTGCTCGGAAAAAGCGATCCTAACAACAAAAGTACTTATCATCAACAAAGCATAGTCATTGTTCCGTCAAATACTCCAGGGGTCAAAGTGATACGTGCCATGACTGTTTTCGGATATGATGACGCACCAGAAGGACATTGCGAAGTTATTTATGACGACGTACGCGTGCCCTTGAGCAATTTGATACTCGGATGGGGCAGGGGGTTTGAGGTGAGTAAACTCAAGTCGTAGGTCGCGTGATGTTTTTTCCTACATTATGCAGATCATTCAAGGCCGACTTGGGTAAATGCATATTGCCGTTATAGTTTACGGTGGCTGACGCGAGTCAGGCCCGGACGAATTCATCATTGCATGCGATCGGTTGGTGCCGCGTCTGCTGCGCTGGATTTATTGGTTCAGCGTGCGACGGATCCCAACCGGAAGACGTTTGGAAAATTTTTGTACCAACATGGTATGCAGCTTCGTCTTATTTGGGGCTCAACTGTCAACGAAAGTTAGGAACCGTCATTGCTGACATTGCTAAGACTCGTGCAGAGATTGAAGCAGCTCGAATGGTAGTTTTGAGCGCTGCCCATCAGGTAGTAGAAGCGTATTTAACCTGTTACGGCTAATTAGCCCTGCAGATAGACAAACATAAAGCCAAAGGTGCTATGAAAGAGATAGGAATTGCAAAAGTTGGGCGCATATTCATCATAAAATGAACTGCTTCACCAATTTTCGTACAAGTTCACAGTGCCGGCAATGGCCGTCAACGTAGTTGATAGGGCGATACAAATTTTCGGAGCTGAGGGCATATCCCAAGACCAGGATCTGGCGGCGCGATGGGCTGCCTTGCGTACTTTGAGGATTGCTGATGTAAGTGACATAAACAACATAGAACTGCTATCTAATACAGCTTGAAGGGACCTGACGCCGTACGTATTAGTCAGAATCCGCGGGATTGAATCTGAGCTTTTCGCAGGTCCATATTCAACAGGTAGGTCGGAGAGAATTGAAACGTGCACAATTGTTACACGAAAGATCGGCGCAGAAGAAGAGGAAGGAGAAATTGCTGTTCGAGAGGGTTGGATTGAAGGCACAATTATAATTTAGCATGAAAACTGCGCTATTTGTACATGTGTGGCCCTCGCCAATAACACCCGAGGGGACGAAGTAACAGTAATGATGCCGTTTCTCTCCCGACAACTTCTGCTACGACAGGTTAACGTTGCGCAGAAAAATTGTTTGAGATATGTATCAACCGATCTATCTCAAAAAAAAGTCTCGCTTTCGCCGAGAAAACTGCGGGCGCTCATATCACTATACCACCAAGGCGACACCTTCATAACAGCCAGAAAACCTGTCACAGAGGATCGACGAGGCTTTTATAAAGAATAAGCCTGATCTAATGTCGTCATCGGAGACTGAAGTCGTGGGGATTAAGGACTTGGAAGATAAGTTGCATAGTCTGAGAGACGCGCCGAAGGTAAAGGAGCCGGTGAGAGAAACGAAAGGGGACTCTTCGCGGCCAGTCTGTGACTTGGAGTGAGGATTGTGACGGTGCGGATGAGAAAGGTGCGGGCAGCTCTGTATGGAGTGGAGGGAAGGCGGGAAGGACATGTGCAGCCTGGGCTCGAAGTATTGTTGGAGGAGCTGGCAAGACTAGAGAGGGATAACGAGGTAGACGAGGAACGGGGATGCCGAGGTATTGTAGTACCTGACACCGCACATGCCTCTCCTACTCTTACATTTTTGACACTTTTCTCTGGCTGAGCGGGAGTGAGCGCTGATACACGCAAAGAATTCTTTTTTTTGCATTAAGTAATTACTTGATAAAAGGACTGGCCCGGTTAACTTTTGCATGTTCTACCGGTTCATGAGTATCTTCGACAGGCAGCAGCCAGACGACGAGGCTCTTTTTCACCAAGCTTAATGCGTCCAGCGTTCCTGTTACTTCCGTCGACTGTAGGTCTTGCAGCAACCCGTGCGATCAAGGTCATATGTTCTCCCACCGCTAGCCCCATTTATTGACTTTTTATCAGGCCATGACGAATATCCCAGCCGATTTGACATCGACACCACCTCCCAGTTATTAGGAACAGTAAAATCGTATCGCCGCCAAGTACTCATCTCAACTGGCCAGTCAGACTGGGACCGTGAAGTCACGGATACACCTGGCTCACTTGCAGCACTTCTCATCACCGTCCAAGATATCCCTTCCGTTAAGACCTCCCCTCGACCTAGTGACAAGACTGTCCGAACCCTTGCGAGCGGGCTTCTCAGTGCCACCGATTCTAGCAAAATATCCATACTGAATGCCAGCCACCATTCCATCTCCAATGACGATGCTCATGAGACTGTTCTCGTGTTCCCTGACTTCAAACTGGTAGCGGATGTTCATAGGACCATCGACGACGCTCGAGAACTTTGGCATTCCGTCCTAAATCCAACTGTCGATCGGACAGAAGTGCCGTCGTCCAAATCAGCTTTCAAGTCATGGGTGCTTCCTTATGCTTGTGTAATATTGCTATGTGAGTATTGTTGGTGGTCTTTCAGCCACTTACAAATTGTCAATAGGCTCACATAAGAGAAGAGATAAACGATGTGGTATAGCCGCTCCAAAGCTAGAGCATGGTACTACATTATTTGGTGATGCTTATCATAGTCTTATAGACGTTTCCCAGCTTTCGTACATTATCTAGGACTTCACGGATGGCATATTGACACGGATATCGATCCGTCCATCTGTCATGATACTGCGTTGGAGGACCTGGGCAACTTCGGGGAAGACTTGGAACAGCAACAGAATGATATACTGAAGGAAAGTTTTGAAATCAAAGCGAGCTCTCATTCTTTTTACATCGCACATTGGTGGTCATAAATATGCTGGGAATTGTATTGTGAGCTCTTTTGTTCCATGCCTGACTCTTGACAACCTACATTGCTTTGCAAGATCTATACTCCGCAAGGTTCTTGTATTTGGTACGGACGCGTGTCGCCGCATGAAGTAGAATCCATAGTCACAAGCACGATAATTGGTGGCGTTGTTCTACCATCGCTCCTTCGTGGCGGTTTGAATATAACCCGCCCAGGATGTAAATCGTTATACGATTGGTAACGAACACTGAGCCAAGTGCAAGGCCGGTGATCTTTAAGCATGTATCTTTTGAGGTAGTTAGACGGCGGTATTAATAGTCCTTTAGCAGTAGATCCACGACGATACTGTACCTTAGCGGAAAAGCTGTAATATTAATACCATTTACAAGTTTCGGTTGCTTCGGTTGCAAACATAAATGAATGATTCAATTAGATCCTCGCAGGGGCAGTTGTCCATGCACATGATAATATATATATGGGCATGTCAAGGTAAGATATGAACGCATGTAGATAATGTAACAGAATTAGAGGCCCAAATGCGTCATGAAACCCAATAAACAGAATGCCAATTACCCCAAAAGCCCAATTTCAAATTATTAATCGTCTAAAGTGCTGAAACCGAGACCTTTGCGACGCATATTAGCATATCTACCTGCGGATCGTCCAGTATCCTCGGCTTCGTCTTCTGTTGTCATTTCTGGGACCTCTTCATCATCTACTACATTCTCCTCATCTGCTTTCTTCCTCGCTTGTAAGGCCGATGGTGGCACAATGCTGTCACCTCCCGAGAAAGTGAAGCCTTTGAATTTCTCTTGCACACTATTAGTTAATGGACTGCCCGCAGCTTCCTTGCGCTTCTTCCGATTAATCTGTATTCCTTTCCCGTTCATTGATACATTCGTATTTCCATTGGCTTTGGAGTATCGTCGCTCGCTACCTAGAGGACCATTCGGGGTATGGACAAAACCACTGGGGGCGCCGATAAATTGTGAAACCCAATCCTCTGACGGATCTTCCTCATCCAAGTCCAAGTTCGCGACGTCCGATTCTATGTCGGCTGTTGTAAATTCAGGGTCAAAATTATTCGTTGATTCGTCTGATTCTACAACGGGTTTGAAGGGCGGTGTGACTTGCTTCAGAGCAAGTGCCTTCCAATCAATTGTTTTGAAAAACGGATGCTCTTTGAGTTCTCCTGCGTCGCGCTGCGCCCCAAGGCGGTGCTTAGGATTGCGGTTCAGCAGCTGCAGATTGTTGGTTCACATGGATTCAGAAAGGGGTAGAAACATACCCCTTTAACGAATTGTTTCCCATCTTCGCAGATTACACCCTTGGGGAAACGAATCTTGCCAAAACAAATGTTCTTGTACATTTGCTGCGTGTCCTCCGCATAGAATGGACTCCAACCACAGCACATTTCGAAGAGGAGGACGCCGAGGGACCAAAAATCTACAATCTTGGAATAGCCATGCTCGTCTAATAGAATCTCTGGTGCAAGGTATTCGGTGGTACCGCAGAAAGTGGTGGTGAGCTCGTCTGGGCGCAAATCCGCCTTGGATAGCCCAAAATCACACAAGGCGACATGACCTGTTGCGTCCAACAGAATATTTTCCGGTTTTAAATCCCTAGATAAAAACATAAAAGGTCAAAACGATATCACGAACAGAGAAACGCTACCCTTACCGATAGACTATGTTATACTTGTGCAAGTGCTCCAATGCTAGAATAAGTTCTGCAACATAGAACCGTGCCCTCTCTTCGCTAAAGCGAGTCTCGCGCTGCAAATGCCAAAATAGTTCGCCTCCGCTTTTAAAATCGGTTACAAGGTATAGGTCGGTATCTGTCTGGAAACTAAATTTCAGGCCAACTAGGAAAGGCGATTCCAATGAGCACTGCAGAATTTTGCGCTCCCCAATAGTATGGGCAATCTCTTTCTTTTCAACGATCTCCTTTTTCGAAAGGACCTTCATAGCGTAAATTCGCTTTGTATCTTTCTTCCGAACCTGGAATACTTTGCCAAAAGTGCCACGACCGATGAGTTTCAGAAACTCAAAGTCTCGTGGAGTCAGTGCTCGTTTAACCTTAACAGACTCTGATAAGCTTTTACATCCTGTAAAAATAACGTTAATGATCCAAACCTTATATTGTTCGAAAGTGATCTGGACTCGCATTTCTCCGGTGACAGGCTCATCTTCCAACGGCAACAATCTGCATGGATTGGGTGAGTTGGGTTAACGATCCGAAACATTATACAAGTGATCAAGCGATCGGAAGGGCAGACTGAATGTGAAGAAAAAGTAACTCACTTGTACCATTGGTCAACGGTGTGATCATGTACTAGAAGCGGCTTGATTTGAACGGTGCCCAAGAAGCCAAGGTCCGAAACCGATCGATCATACAGATTGAGGGAAATGAGAGAATCTTCAGAGGTGACATCGCTAAGTCGATGAATAATTGATAAGCGAGATTAATTACGAAGGACGAGGGCCGCTAATAGCTCACAATGACACTTCATGCTTCCAGACTGGATTATGAGGTGAGAGTCGACCGAAGAAGCCGCTGGCGATGCCCGATGATTTCGAAGATGATATGGAAGATGAAGGGGAAGAATTGGCCGATTTAGCTTGCTTTGTATCGGCAGGCTTCAGTTCGATTGCCGTTAGGGTTGCGATGGCGTTGGTGGAATTGATGCGAGAAAGAGTGGTCGCGACGCCCTTGACCTCTTTACCTGTCTCGTCTGTGGGATCTCTGCTCACAAACTCATTTTGCTCGAACTGGACGACGACGTAGGGCCGGGCATGGATAGAGCGGACGTTGAGGCTGCGAGCTTGTATAAGCTTTACATGGATCTGGCCCTTGGATGTGCTGAAGTTGGAGGCCGAGGGGGGAGACGTAGACGAGGAGAAGGAAGAGGCGACGGACGGCATGGTGGAAAGAACTTTGCGAGGACCAGAGGGAGGCTGTTGCATCTTAAACTGAGGGGCATGAAGAGAAAGCCGAGTGGATGGGCCTAGGGGCGTGAGATTGGTATGGCCCGATCCAGGCGAGGTCGGCGCAGACGGAACGAAAGGCGGTGTGAGAGAGGGCAGACTGTCGAACGGGTTGCGGTTGTGACGGGCAGGTCTTGGGGTGAGCTGGTCTGCGGACATCGAGGGCCAGAATCCGAGCATGGGAGGTTGCAAGATGGAGTGGAGGCTACACATAATCTATAGGGTCCCGTCTCCCCGCCGCTCCATCCGCCCACGCGCAAGCCCCAGGCCTTTCATCACCGCTCCTGTCGCCAGCCCAAGCACCGCCGTCTGCACCGCCGTCTTCCACCGCACTCTGTCTGTGCCCGTCAGCTCGTGCCGCCCACTCCTCGCTCCACTTACATACTGCAGAAAACACACATGCCGTCCCCATCGCCGCCCCAATTTCCTTCACCGGCCCCCATCCCATCTGCTCCAGCATCTCCTCCAGCGTCACCCACCCTGCCCCCACCACCGCTAGTCGTCCACCCTCCGCTACGCCTCCCTTCAGCCCCCCAAGCATAACCTTGTAGTTTTTGCTCTTGTTATAAAAATACCATCCTTGCACGGTCGTCGGCGGCCGATGCACGTTCTCTGCAAGAAATCGCAGCGCTGCCGTTCGTCCCTCGCGCACGAGCCCAATAGCTGCGCCAATCGTAAATGCTGCCGCAGGCACTAGGTAGATCCGTGATGGTATATTCAGTCTTATGGCTTGTGCACTATTTTCCATGGCCATGTGGGCAGCCGAGTCGCGTCGCGTGTTTCCCACGTGGGCCAGTTGCTGAAATGTACAACTAGTATTACAGACTAGCTGTCAATCTAGCCATTGCCCAGGGGCTTCCTCCGGCGTAGAAATCCATTGGGTAATATCCAATTTCTTTTCTGTCTGCGTCCATCCAGCCATCAGCTGCTCCAATGGCTACGGCTGCTTCGTATGGACTCAATAGAGGTCGATCAAACGCGTATCCCCAATCAATGGATAGCCGCGGGCATGACGTCTGAACGAATGCCGATATATACGGGTTGAACAATGACAATTTTGCTGGCGATATTTCCGATAATAAAATTGGAATATATGAAATCACGAGTCGTGATGACTCGAGGTGCTTGGTAATGGCCTGAGCGAGCATCAGCCGAGGCCAGGCGGGTGTAAGCAGAGCATTTGCACCTCAAGTTGTTTAAAATTTCCTTGTCGCCCAAGCGTGCCAAGAATAACACCCCAGACTGGCCGCAGTTTTTCTCCCGGAAGCTTAGAGATATCAACTTTCGCGTGTTCTACGGCTTCATACCGCATCATCTGCATTTCCAGATGACCATAACGTTCCACAGTTAGCTTCTTTGCATATGGGTCATATCGGAAGGCTGGAATAACTGGATTCGCGACCATGATCGATTCCAAATGAAAACGTCCGTCTCCGAGGTATCTAGCCAGCTCCTCGAGTTATCTTCATAAGATATAAAAAATATACCTACAGAATCGCGTCCACGTTGCTCAGCCGAGGCGCGGTGCATCCCAAAATTTCTCCCGGAGAAAGTGGCTTTGATCGCGGAATCGTTACGTCATATCTTCCGTTTGCCGTGAGCTCCTCTTTTAACCGCTGCAGAGCGGTGACAAATTGTATCGTACAAACCAAGGCTAATCTTGTAGGCTCTAAATTGACAGAATCAACTATGGCCTCGCTTGGCGCCATTTCTTCTGAGTTTTCAATTTGCAGATGACCAAGCTGACTTCCTGCAGGAAGATGAGCATCATCCTCCCTGCGGAGAAGCATTTCGTGAAAACGTCGCCGATCGCTTGGTAGATTAAATCTGACTGTTCTTTCCAAATGGACAGAATCTATAGAAATTTCCACAAAAACATAGAGCGTCTTGATGCGCGTCTGGTCAATGGGGACTATGGCTAGGGGGTCAAAAGTCATGGTAAGAATATGATGTTCCACACCTAGACAGCTGTGGCCGTAATGCACCAGCATATCACACCCGAGGGAAAGCGCAGTATAATCATCTACGCAGCATGCACCATATGTGACATCACCCAAAATAACTGTGAAGGCATTTGTGAATCTGTACTTGGTTCATGAAGCATACTGATGGGTAAGGTATAAGGACCGCCTACTGTTCGATTAGGTCTGCGATTGCACAGGCAAACATCTGCAAGCCCTCAGGCATCTGCAACCCTACCGTAGTTGCTTTGTTTTTCCGAATGTGATGGATAGTCTTGTGGATCTCAAATGAGTAATTGGTCGGCAGTTGCTTGATCGCGTCATTGAGGTACCCGTCGTGCAAAATTTCATCAGGGATCTGATTACTCAGTGTCGCCCGCGATCCGGAATACAATGTGTTTGAGGAGTTGCTGCCTACAAAACGTTTGCGAGGCCTCGACGCAGATGCAGATTCAGCCATATGAGACGATTACATAATTTAAAAATCCCTGACCTCGTGTCATGGCGAAATCTACAAGATCGAAAGTCAAGCGTGCCTATCGTGCAAAAAAGCGAGAGACAGGTGTCTACGCAGCCGCAGAATCAGCTCGTTTACATAGATTGAATGCCAAACTCTCGCAAATCGTCACCTCACCGGACACCGGGGCTTGCAATGCATTGGTCAATGAAGCTGGGATTGTGGCGGATGACGACGTCGTAGCGCTAGGTTTGTTCTTCTTTACTATCTTTACCCTTATGGATTCTGGAAATATCCTGGCGGCCATCTTGTGGTCATGAGAATTGATGACCCATTATTCCTCTAAGCATTCTGCGGCACTCCAGGTTTTCCATTCTGAAGTCACAGCTTTGACATTTTCTTCCAGCCGACAGCTCGAAATGGGAGCAAGAGCAAATTGATACAGGTCAGAAGCTGTAATTTAATACACTTTTTTTTTTTTTTTGGATATTCATCTTCACCAGATTCCTCGCCGCCCATTACCCCCGACGACACCCCCAACGTCCCTCGTATACCAACACATGGACCTCGCAATTCAAGACGCGAAGAATGGCGGAGGTCAAAAGGGATGGCATTAAGGCGAGTACGAAAGGGGACGGTCTGGGACTCGAGGAATGCGAAAAAAAGGCACTAAGTCGGATGTGTCGCGGCTGTCGGTTGCTTTGTCATCCATCATTTGAGTCTGGTTATATCGTTACTCCCACCAATGGCCGATACGACAGTGTCCTTCGTAACGCTAGGACTATTTATACTAGACGGCTTCTTGTTCATGGATGATGACGGAAATGTGACTGGAAAACGAGTTGATCCTCAGGAAAGTGACTACCTCTTGTTGGTTGTAACATTCGGAGAATGCTCTTTCACAGATCGGAGGCGGTGGAACTTATGCAGCCATTGGTGCTCGTATATGGTTAGCCAAGTCAACTAACCCGTTTAGAATAGAGTTGATAGTTTTCGTTCCTATAGGCTCCCAGCAGACAAATTGGGTATGATTGTTGATAAGGGACACGATTTTCCTACGAGCGTCTATTCTGCACTCATTGGTTACGGCAAAGAGATGTGGCTATTCAGGGATCGAGAGGATGGCTTAACTACGCGTGCACTTAACTCATACTGGGGTGAGCGTAGAGAGTTAGTACGCATCATTCACGTATATTGCCATGCTTAACAACATTTCAAAGGTTCGAATACTTAACAACAAGAATACGTATAACGCCTCGTGACTTGCATCATACAAGATTAGCGCGGCCCAAGATATTGCATTTCATTTGTTCACCGACACGTGCATCTGTCATCATGTCAGAGGTTCGTGGTACCGAAGACTGGAACCCAGTGACTATATACGAGCCAATACCTGTTTGTGCCATTCAAGTTGCATCTGCTATAGTCACCATTTCTAAATCTAAGAAAAGAATAGATGTATTCCCAGTGAACTACTAGCTCTCATTAATGTCCTCCCAGATATATCAATACTCAGGCAAGTAAATAGAATCCCATTTAACACCAGTTGACTAACTTGGAATTCCTGCAGTCCAAATGCTGAAGAAGCCTTGTCATTGTTATCACTTCCATTTCCACCATCAAGGCAAATTATAGAAGCTGCAGCTGATGAGTTACTGAAATACAACATAGGTGGAGGGTTTGGTTGGGTGATCATTAGGAGTGGTGCAATGGGTGCTTATGTTAAAAATCAGAGGTCAAGTGGAGGATGGATTGATGCATTCTGGACCCTTGATGATGATAGAGTTAAGGATGTTACAGGTCAGTGTCATACTGCAGTCATTACTAATGACTTAACATATGTCCTAAAGGTGCTGGAAATAGCTTTTTGGGTGGCTTGGCAGCAGGGCTTGTGCTTACTGGAAACATTATTGAAGGTAATCTATTCCAGCCATGGATAAGGTTCATCTGACAAGTATGCATGTGTATATCTAGCAGCTCTCTATGGCTCTGTATCAGCATCTTTTGTGATTGAACAAGAGGGCTTGCCATCATTGTCATCTGATGGCCTATGGAATAATGATTCACCACAGCAACGGTTGAAATTGCTGCAAGAACAAATGAAACCTTCAGGGATAGAGGATATCATAAAGCTACATGCCCATATGATGTAAATGTTGACTGTACACACACCATTGTAGTTGAATGAGAGGATGGATTGATTTGAAAGGGATGATGTGGGGGTGGTGAAGGTTTTGTTCAGTGGTGGGGGTGAGGAGGAGAGAGTCTAATTTGAGTGGGGAGTACAATTGTATCTTCTTGGTCAGGGGTGAGTGGTTCCTGGATGACAGGGTGTGTGTCAGGATAGGAGAAGAGTCTAAAAATGAGGTGAGGAAGCTGGCAATGAGGGAGATGAGTTGATGGATCATTGTTAGGGGGTGGGTTGAAGTGGGTACAATAATAGGTTTGGTGGGGTGGTTGCTAGGATAGAGAAGAGAAGCCAGGAGATGGTGTATATATCTTCAATGGGATTACTTAGTATGGCTTTAGAGGGTTCCTTTTGTGGAATTCTTCATGAAGTTTCTGAGCAAACAGATCTTTTTTCTGTACCCATGAGTCATGTGACTGGTTGTAGCTTTTCCACCTAATAAGGAACTTGATAAAAGTTTTTTGTCTGACTTGGCATTTTCTGGAATCTAGAATTCTTTCAATTTCATATTGTAGTTCATCACCAACTATATCTGGATGGGGTAACAGAGGTCTTTGCTGGCTTAGGAACAGGCCTGGGTGAGAAGGCATGAGAAGGCATTCATTGAAAACAAGGTGAATGAGTTGCCAAGTGTCAGGGAGCTTGAGCTGATGTGCCAATGGTCTGATGGGACCAATAATCTTAAAGGGGCCATGGCACCATCCTGAGAGTTTATTTGAGGGTCTTCCTTCTTTTAGGTTAGTTGCCTCAAGCCAAACTAGGTTGCCTAGTTTGTATTGAGTTGTGCACTGTTGTCACAGGTTATTGTGTGCTTTGTATTTTCATTTGTTCTTCTAAGTGCTGCTTGTGCTTCCTTTCTGATCTGATCCAGTTGTTCTATGAATTGTTCTGTCATGACACTGGTTTGTCCTTCAGTTGGGGGGTTTCCCTTCCATGGGTGTTGTCCATCAACAAGGATGTTAGGGTCAAGCCAGGGTGCAGTAGTGACATGTGAGCAAGGCAATGTGTGGCAGTGAAGGTCAGTGGCTCCTAGTAATGATAGATGGGCAAGGCAGCTCCAGGTGCACTAAGGCAGGTAAAGGGGCACTTGGGTGTTGAGAGAAGAGGGGCTGACTGAGGTATGAGCTCAGGCAAGTGAGAACAATGTAATAGAAATCTATTGCTGAACTGGAGAACCAATCCAGCACTACTACTGGTTTATAGTGACCCAAAAAACTGTCTGGATGTTTAGTGAAACTGGAAAGAATGGTTCATAACTCCAGAAATAAATTATATAAAAATCTGAAATAATCATATGTTAAGGGTAGATATATAATGGTTATGCTTACATTAGCATGGCCTCATAGTGTAGCTAGTAATGTGGTTAAGAATTGGACATTGGACAGGGCACATCCAGACAGTTTCTTTGCTCCACTAATTAACATTTATTTTCAGTACTTAGTGTATCCCCCTTTGGCCTTCAACACTGCAGCAACCCTTCTAGGCATGCTCTTGATCAAATTAATGCATACCTCCTTTGGAATCTTCTCCCACTCTGCCTCCACCCTCTCCCACAACTCCAAGATCCCCTTTGGCTGTTCTGGGTATGTTCCAAGCCTCTTCTTGAGGTGCCACCATAGATGTTCTATTGGATTCAAGTCTGGAGGCTGTGCTGGACAGTCTAGAACCTCAAACTGATTCTCCACAAACCATTCCTTGGCAACCCTAGATGTGTGTTTGGGGTCATTGTCCTGCTGGAACACAAACCTTTCCCTATCCATCCCATAATAATCCACTGTCTGGAACAGGTGGTCTTCCATGATCTCTCTGTACAGTTCTCCATCCATCCTACCATCTATCCTGCACATGTAATCCACACCATGAGCTGTCATGCACCCCCAAATCATCAGGCTTCCTCCACCAAATTTGACTGTGCCATTGACATGCTGCTGTGTGAGCCCAGTGCCTGGCCTTTTCCACACCCAAACCCTCCCATAAGAGCCCAAACAATTGATTTTGGTCTCATCTGAGAATACAACCCTAAACCAGTCCTCTTCAGTCCAGTATTGGTGCATGAGAGCAAACTCATAGTTGCTTCCTGTATCACTGGGAGACAAGGGGCTTCTTTGACTTCACAGCAGCCTTCAGATTCCCCCTCTTGAGTGCATTGTGAATGGTTTGGGTGCTGACATTGAGGGAGAGAAGGGACTTTGCCTGGGAGGCATTGTCAACCTGTCCAGAGGTGATGGAATGGATGAGATATTGTTGATCATGGGGGGAGAGCTTGGATGGGTGACCTCCAGAAGATGTTAGGGGTGTAACAGAGAGTTGAGAGTAGATCTCAGAGACAGTAGAATGTCCAATGTGAAGTTTGGAAGCAATACTTTGGCAGGAATGGCCCTCTTGAAGAAGGGAGATGACAGAGAGTTGGGTTTCAGCAGAGTGTGACCTCATGGTGTGGTGGGGAATGAAATAAAGTCAAAGTTGATGCCAGAGTGCTATTTCAACATTAGTCACATGACTTTGTTGAATATAAGCCAAATTTCCCACAATCACATGTTCAATCAGTGATTGCAGAGCAAAGAAACTGTCCAGATGTGCCTTGTCAGATGTACAAATTTTAACCACATGACTAGTTACCCTATGATGTCATGCTTATGTCAGCATAACCATTATATACCTACCCTTAAAATATGATTATGTCAGATTTTTATATAATTTATTTCTTGAGTTATGAACCATTCTTTTGAGTTTTACCAAGCATCTGGACAGTTTTTTGGGTCACTGTATCATACAGGCTAGCAAGTGCAAGATGTGCATGTGATGGCCATTGTGGTGGCTCAGTCAGATAGCACTGTGTCATCCAATTCTGCATCTTCATCTACATCTGATGGCCAGTACCTGATTGGTTCATCAGAGTCCTGTGGGAGTACTTCATTGTCATCACCCTGTGATGGAGACATGGCCATGTTTTGTATGTGTTCCTCTGCTACATTGAGGATATCATCAGAAACTGTTATCCTGTGCCTTGCAAAATGTGGGATGACCCAGAACATGGCAAAGGGGTGGTCTAATACTGTTCCATCTAACTCACTGAGGATGTAAGCTCTGCCTGTATTCCACACCAGGACTACATAGGGTCCAATGTATCACAGCTGCATTTTCAGTTGAGTGACTTTTCAATTGCAGTATTGTGGACCAAGACCAATGCTCTGTGCTGGAAATCAAAGTTCTTGACCATGGAAGGGTGCTTGCATTTGAACCATCATGCCACTGCAATCTGTGCCTCATAGACTTTTATTTTCAAAGCTTCTGTCTGTGCATGTTGTTTCTGCAATTCTGTGGCCCATCATGCAATCAAATCCATAGTTGACATAAAGGCCAAGGGTGGTGGAAGTAGGTAGGTTGCTTCTGCAATGTCTAGTGGCAACAGCAGTTGCACCCTGGTGACTGTGAAGTAGGGCAAGACTCCCATCCATTGATGTGCTATGACCCATTCTGCCCAAAACACCAAGTGTAGTGAGGATCCCCAGCTCAATGCTGTTAGGGATGACCTAAACACAACCTCAAGACTTCAGAGTGTGGCTTGTTCAGCTGAAGACAAGACAGACAGATCAGTCAGGATAAGATCAAGACTAAACCTGTTGCTCAAGTAGAAGTGTCTAGGACACAAACTATCTAGAGTCTTAGGGACTTGCTACCTAAGACTACAACCCTTATATACCTATCTCCTGGTCTGTGCGCAGTCAGTGCGCAGCTAAAGTCCCTCACAATAGAGACAATGCGCAGCAGCTGAGTCTGCGCCCATATGACCTTACTTGGAGATCCTCTCCCACTGTCCTTCCATATACGACCATGCCTATTGTTGTGCGTCTCGGCCGATTCCCACATATGCCGGTACCTAGTCGTCGGTACATCTCGGCGTTCCCATGTCGCCCCTCTGGTGCCGTACCACTCATGTATCCTTCCATATAAGGGTCGCAGTCCTAATGTAGTCTGTTCCTGTGACCAAGGCATAGTCTGAGTCCTGTGTCTAAACGTTTGAGTGAAATGAAATAGATAAAATGAAAAGAAAAATATAGTCCGACTCCTCCAGACCGTATCTGCATAGTTGTCATTAGTGTCATTACTGTAAAAATTGAATGGGACAAGGTATGCTCATAACATCACCCCCCCCCTTAAGGCCTCGCATCCCGAGAGGCTGATCCTGCCGAGTCCACATAGTGTGGATCTCTCTTCATTTGTTCATAAAAGTGGGCAAGGCGTTCTGCTTGTTCCTCAGGTGTCAAGCCTGATTGTTCTGAGTCAATATCCTCCACCTCCTCCATAGTGGTTTTCCATGTTTTTTGTGCAGGGCGTGCGACACCCTTGATCCTTTTCTGTCGGTCATCCTCCGACTCGCTGCTTTCCTTTGCAGCTTCTGGTTCTTCTGTCCTCTTTAGAAATTTCTTTTTAAGACACTCAGTGTCCTTCTTGTGCGCTCTGTGCTCCTCGTCTAATTCTTCCTTTTTGCCCCTCTGTGGGAAATTAAGCACGGGTGACCGCCCGCCGCACTCCAGGTCTCTGGAGAACGTCCCATCGGTGTCATCCGGAAGTTCCATTATTGCTTTCCGGTCTCCTTTCCAGTTGCGCCATCTGTGCTCCATATTTTCTAAGTATTTTGGCCCAAAACGGCCATCGTCCCATCCAAACAGTCGTTTGTCCTTCCAATGGGTTCCCTTACTTTGTTTGTGCCTTGATGCACTAGGGGGTTGTGGGGGAACCGTTTCTGTAAATTGGATATACACCTTTCCATTTTTGAGATTTCGAATGTACTTTGGTGCCTTTGGGTTGGACTTGTGGAACTTTTTTACTAAGGCCGTTGCATTGGCCACATTTCCTGCTGGTTCCCAAGTGGACTCTTCCACTGGGTAATTTTTCCATTTGATGAGGTATTCCAACCTCCCTCCCTGGCGTCCACTGATGCAGCCGTCCATAACTTCCTCTACTTCGTATTCGTCCTCCTGGGACTCCTCGACCATCTGTGCATCCTTACGTGCTGCTGCCTTTGCTCTTTGTTTCGGAAATTCCGGTTCCCTGTATGGCTTTAACAAGACTTCGTTAAAGACGTTATAGATTTTCCATGCTGCGGGTATTTTTAATTTATAAGATGACTCGCCGACTTTGGCGAGGACTTCGAGTGGACTGACAAATTTTCCGTCGAGCTTTTTGGTTGCTCAAATGACTGAGAGGTTCTCCGTACTGAGGTACACCTTGTCACCAGGTTTATATTCCCATGCCGCTTGGCGATGGCTGTCATACTGCTCTTTCATGATCTGAGTGGCTTTTTCTAAAGCCTTTTTTGCCTTTTCGTGTACGTCCTCCAATTCTTTCACCAGTTGTTCCACAGCTACCCGCCTTTGGCGCATAGGTGGGGTCTAGTCCTTTGTTTGGATGCTGTCCATAGTTCATGAAGAAAGGCGTAAAGCCCGTTGCTGAATGTACCCAATCATTGTGGCAGAACTGTGCCACTGACAGCCAATCACTCCAATTGTCTTGGCAATTGTTTACGAACATAGTCAGGAATTCCTTTACTTCCTGATTAACTCGTTCCGTCTGTCCGTCTGTCTGGGGATGGTAGGCCATTGATCGGTTGGCCTGGATTCCCAACATTCTGTATAGGTCTGTCATGAATTTTGAAGCGAATTGTGGTCCTCTGTCACTTATTACTTTTCTGGGGAGTCCATGCTCCCAGAATACGTTGTCCCTGAACAGTGCCGCTGTTCCTTGCGATGTAATTTCCTTTGTAGTGGGCAAGAAGTATGACTTCTTGGTGAACCTATCCACTACTACCATAAGAGTGTCGTGTCCTTTTGACATGGGGAGAGGTCCCATGAAGTCAACTGAGATGACTTCCCATGGTTCAGTTGGAACCTCGTTTGGTCGGAGTGGTGCCGTGCATGCTTGTCTATCCGGTTTTGCCTTTTGGCAAGTTTCACAGCCCAGAATGTAGTGTTCTATGTCCTTGTGCATATTCGGCCACCAAAAGTTCCTCATTAGGGACTCCAATGTTTTTGCGACACTGGAGTGTCCCCATGAATGATGGATTGCGATGATGTCTTCTCGCAATGCCACGACTGCTGGTACGTATACTTGTCCCTTCCAGGTGACGAGCCCTTTTTCGAATTTATATTCTCCATCAGCCTTTTCAAGGCCTTCAACAACCTGTGTCTCCCACTGCCTCTTGGGCACATCTCTGATATCCTTCATGATATCGTCGATTGCATGATCATCATCATATACTTGAATGAAGAGGTGTTCTTTCAGCAGAACCACCCCTTCATTGTCGTTTTCTCCATGGGTATGTCCTGCCCATTGTGAGAGTAAGTCCACTTTTGTGTTGGACTTTCCACTCCTATGCTTTATGACAAAATTGTACTCCTGCAAATCCGTCACCCATCTAGCCTGCCGTCGATTTAAGTTTTGTGCCTTTCTAAAGTATGTTAAGTTCTGATGGTCTGTCAGAACTTCAACTGTTTGTTTGGCTCCTTTAAGATAGTGGGACCATTCATAAAAGGCATGCATGACTGCGAGCATCTCCTTATTGTAGATCTCGTAGTTTCGTTCAGCGTTGTTTAGGGATTTTGATATGAAAGCCACAGGCTTCCATACATCGTTCTCCGTTTGTTGTGATAGAATTCCCCCAATGGCGAAGTCAGAGGCGTCTACCTCTACTCGAAATTGTCCACCTTCATCAGGGATCCACAACACCACCTCCTCTGCTATAGTTTTCTTAAGCATATCAAATGCTTCGTCCTGTAATTCTGTCCACTTCCACTCGTCTTTTCCTGTAAGCCGAGTAAGGGGTTTGGCTGCCTTTGCAAAGTCTTTGATGAAGCGTCGATAGAAATTTATGAAGCCCAAGAACTGTTGGACCTCTCGTTTGCATGTTGGCTTAGGCCATTCTGTTACCGCCTTGACCTTGGCAGTTTCCATTCGAACAGAATTTTCACTGATTACGACTCCAAGGAAATCCATTTCCTTTTTGTCGAAGAAACATTTTTCTGGTTTCAATGAGAGCTTATGCTCTTCCAGCTTTGCCAGTATACGGTTGACCTGTACCATATGCTCTTCCTGATTTTTTGAGAATACGAGGATGTTGTCCATGTATATGACGACCCATCCTTCCGCTATCTCGACTCTAAAAATGTCGTTCATCATTGTTTGGAAGGTGGCGGGCAAATTCGTGAGCCCAAAGAACATAACCAAGGGCTCGAAGAGTCCCCTATTGGTTCAGAATGCCGCCTTCCATTCGTCTCCCTCTTTGATGCATACGTTGTTGTAACCCCAACATATGTCCATCTTTGAGAAGACCTTTGCTTGTGATAGCTTATCCACCAGCTCCCCTATTAGTGGTAGTGGATACCGGTTTTTGACCGTCATCTCATTGAGTTGCCGGTAGTCCTGTACTGGCCATAGTTTTCCATCTTTCTTTTTAACAAAGAAGAAAGGTGATGCCATGGGCGATTTACTTGACTGGATTCGCCCTGAATCCAGGTTCTCTTTTAAGAATTCATCCAGTTGTTGCTGCTCATCTCGATTGAGCAGATATATTTTGCAATCAACTGGGTTAGACCCGGGAATCAACTCTATGGCGTGATCCCATCGCCGCCATGGTGGTAGTTCATCGAAAGTTTCTTTCTCGAAGACTTTTTGATGTCCTAAGTAATGTCTGGGGACTGCTTCCTCCAGAGTTCGTTTTTTTGTTTTCTCCGCTTCTTCTGTGGCTATTTTTGTGGCCATGGATGTGTAGGCCCTAATGTTAAGTTCTGGTTCACCAATGTGAACTGCCAACAGTCTATCCTCTGCCTCAAGGTCTTCTGTTATATCCATCTCGTCTTCTGGCTCCTGAGCAGAGGAGCCTTTCCAACAAGTCCCTGGACAGCGGTTGAACTCTAGCATTTGCTTCTTCCAGTTGATGGTTGGGTTGTGTTTCCTCAACCAATCGAAACCTAGGAAGATACTGGTCTTTGAGAGGTGCGTTACTGCGCATTCAATGACTTCCTTGTGTTCACCAATGTGTAACTTTATCTTTGCCATGTATTCCAAGGCACCTCTCGAGTTTTTTGTCCCATCTGTGTTGTATATGGGAATTGGTCGAACCAATTGTCTTTTGGGTATCTGGTGTTTTTCTACAAACTTGGTGCTAATACAGGTGCCAGTTGCTCCAGAGTCTAATAACATTTTAACACGGATGCTTTTGGATTCATCCATTGTTGTTACAACCCCGGTTATGTCTATTTCATGGTATCCTGTCCCTTGCACTGTTTTCTTTCATAGATGTTCCAGGTTCCACATAGCATCGACTTCTGTCATAGCGTTTAAATCGTCCACTAGATGCCCATCCACCTCTTTTATCCTTTTACTGTCTACCCATTGTTGTAGACATTCCACCGCTACCTGTTTGGGTTGTTCCCAAATTCTTCTTAACATCCACTGTGGTGTCCATACTGGTAGTTGTTGTCCTTGTTTTGCGCTCACTCGGAGGTTTCTTAAGTGATGTATGTCTCCTTTGCACTCGTAAAGTAAATCGTGCATGTTTATTTTGGAGTCTACTAATACATCACTATTTGAAACCTGAGTAGCAGCCAGCAGTGCTGAGCGCTCGCCTACTGGCTTTCTGCAAAATCCGAGACCTCCTCTATGTGGCCGACTGGGGTCGTTTCCCTTTTGTCGATGTATCTAACAACCTGCTTTCCTTTATCGCCGGTTGTATCTTCTTTTTTGCACCTCCATGCTGTGTGCCCTTTTTTGCCGCACTTGTAACAAGTGCTGTTTCTCTGTCTGCACTCTTCCACTGAGTGGTTCCTCATTTTGCAATGGGAACAAAATTTCTGTGTATCGACATCCATGGCATTTGGATCAGATCGACTTCCCGACGCTACTGGTGGCAGTGCTCTGTACTGCCATTGAGGCCGACCGTTATGAGCCGGGGCTCGCTCTTTGTACTCTTGTCTTTGTGCAGGGAATCCGTAAGCCTCATTGGCTTTTCGGTATGCTCTAGTGAGCGCTGTGACTTGTGTCTGAATCTGGTGAAGTGTGGCACCCTCTGGTAACCCTCCATATCGGATTAACTCTCGACCAAGTGCTGGGTTGAGATGGTTTTGGAATTGTGAGATTAGAGCTTGGTCATTCCAGTCGGTCAACGAGGTGAGGGAATTGAACTTAATGATGTAGTCCTCTATGATCATTGTTCCCTGTTGTAGTTTTAATAGTGCCTTGATGGCCTTTTCCTTTGTTTCAGTGGACATGAAGAATTCATGCATTTGATTTTGAAATCTGTCCAGTCCGTGAAAGGAAATTGGTGCTCTAAGGGTCATCGAACCCATGCTCGATCATCGTCGGTCAACTGTCCATTGTTGAGCTGTGCCCAATCCAATTCTGCACTCCATCCATTGTTGTCGATTTTGTCTTGAAACTCCTGTTGTGCCTCCTGAAAGGCTTTGAGTTTCACCCCGCTCCAATCAGCTGCTCTGTTCCCTTTTCCACCTTTGATTCTATATAGGCAGATTGAAATTTTTCGTTTGGGATCAATTTCGTTTGCCAGCATGAAGTAAGTCTCCATCTGATGTAACCATCCATCTACCGTCCAAGGGTCCCCTTCGTAGAAGGCAGGCATTTCGGCTTTTGTAAGAGGCCCGGGTTCCCAACGGTTAGACCGTTGATATTCATTGATCATGACTGCCAGAGCTTGACCGGCACTGGTGATAGCTTGCTGTCTTTCCTCTGCCTGTCGATGAATTTCGTCCTCCCTTGCTGCTACTGCTGCAGCTGGTTGGGTATTAGGTAGAGGTTCTAATGTTTCAGTGTCCTGCCAATGGGTCCGCCATCCCATTACTGCGTGGTAGGCGTGTGTGATCATGTCAACTGTGAGTCGGAAGGTTCCAGCACCAACTCGGTGAGAACCGTATCCATTCCACATCATTGCTTTCATCCATGGCCATCCACCAGGTTCTCCTGAGACACGAACACAATGCCACATGCAGTTGCATCCTTTGGTTCGCCTCCAGTATATGGGTCGGTACTTGTCCATGAGTTCCAGATCCCATCCGTAAATTTCCCAGATCGTGGGATATGCTGGCCATTTGTACGAATTCCAGTATTCCTGTTTTACCAGCCAGAGGTAGCAGTATCCAGGATGTTTCGGGTGCAGTTTATTTTGTGCCTGTTCTGAGAGTCCTGGTCATTCATTTCATAGACAGGGGTCTATTTCTACCAGAGCTGCCGCTGCATCTGAGCGCGCTAGTTGTTCCAGTATCTCTTCTCCATTGTCCTCTAGTAAGCTTATGATTTTGCCTACTTCAGGGTCATTTGTACTTTGTTCTGCTCCAACCTGCAATTCTTTGTGACCACTGGTGAATAATATTTCCACCATGTCCCATCCATTGATGTCAGCCATTTCTAAGCCTACGTGCACCACATCAGTTCGTTCTGTGGCGGTCCACCTCGTATGAACCCCTTCATTCCAGTATTCTGCTTCCATCTCCCATATGGCTGCGATTGTAGGATACGCAGGCCATTCGTACTTGTCCCAGTACTTGGGTTTGATGAGATTGAGGTAGCAGAATCCTGGTACCGATGGTGCAAGTTTTTCTGGAATAGGGCCCATGCGAATGGTCCACCAGAAGCCAGGTGATATGTTTCTGTTTATAGCGTGCATCCACGCATTCCAATCTTCATGACTCATGGTCATGCCTTCATGCTCATACAATTCTTTTGTATGGCATTCATATCATATCGTGTGGGGTGCTATTCCTGAAGTTCAAATAGCTTTTTCTCCGTTCATGATAAGCATAAGCCATTGGTTATATTCTGATGTCATCATGGCTTTCCAGATGGGACTGGATGTGTCCCCTTTGAATGAGTCGTTTAGTAAATTTGTGAGGGTAAGGTATTCCCTCGTTGCTCTTTCTTGGGCTTTGCTGGCCCGTAACGCAGCTCGTTTTGCTGCCCGTTGTGATAACAGAGCATCCCATGCTTCTGCTTGGATTTGTATCTCCTCGGCTTCTTTTTGCCGGATAGTCTCTTGTGCTAGTGCACATTTCTCTTGACGTCTTTCTTTTAAGAATGCTGACCACATTCGTACATGGTTGTCGTAATGGCGATAGATAGTATTGCTGGTGATCTCTGTAGGTTTCATAGAGACTTTGTCGCTATCGGTAACCCAGTCCGCTTTGAAGATGCATCCAATCTCCGAAAGTGTCGCCTGGGCGTGAGGTAGTATATATGTGAATGTGCACTGCATTGTGCTAAACGTGTGTGTTTGAAGCTGTAAAAGAATCTTCAACCAATTTCAGGCCCTCCACTGACAACTGGTCCGTTCTATCGGCTGTCCAGTTCAGAATCCGTGCCTGTCGATGATGCCTCTTGGGAAACAAGAGGGTTACTGTCTGAATGTCGTGGGTCCAAAAGCTATCAATGTATGTGTGCCTGGCAATTCGCCTCAATGTCCTTGTGCCAAGTTATCAACCCGAAATCAGGTAGGGTTGCTTGTACAGAGGGTATAAGAGGACTTTGTATCAGCCTTGATACACAACGTATATCGAGTGTTTTCACTCGTTCCTGAGCTTTTCAGCAATAACGGTATACCAAGCTTGGGGCATGTCTGTGGTCTCCTGCCTACACTCTCCCAACACTCTAGTATTCTCTTCCGTTACTGTTTGTAGACTACCCAAGTAGGGTTTGTCGTCAGGCCCAATGGGGCGTATTGAGGATCTCTCATTCGAGACCCATTGACTGTTATGAGCACACCTCTTATTTCAAAACCATTACAGTAACGACATAACGATAACTACGAAGACACGCACTTAGATGCAACGTTGTCAATGGAAGATCGGAGGATACGGACTTGGAGAGTTGGGATATATTTTTCATTTCTTTTTATCTATTTTATCAAGCTCAAACGTCTATGGGCAAGACTACACAACGGGACTCTAGGAGGATGGCCTACGTTAGCTGCGGTCCCTATAAGGAAGGTGGTTAGGTCAGCATCGGCTATGGGGATAGACCGAGTGCCGACAGGAGTTGCGGCCCGATGATGGGCCTACGCCATGAAAGGAATCATGAGCGGCACGGCGCCTGAGGGGCGACATGGGAACGCCGAGGAGTACCGAGTCTACGGTACGGCGTGCATGGGAAACGGCCGAAGTCCTGAACAATAGGAAGGCCGAATGAAGACAACCCAGGAGTTGGGTGTGAGAGGATCTCCCCATAGAAGGTTAGATGAGCGCAGATCGGCTGCTGCGCATTGATCCCGGCATGAGGGACTTTAGCTGCGCGCTGTCTGCGCACAGACCAGGGGAAGCGGTATATAAGGGCCGTAGTGTAGCGTAGGAGACTCTTAAGTCTCTAGATAGTCTATTGTCACTAGACATAGCTACAGAGCAATCAGAATCGTTTCAGACTTAACAAGTCACCGCTCGAGTCAGATAGGTTGTGTCTAGGACAGTCCTGACATAATCTAGAGACTTTATTCTCTACCCCGTTGCTAGCTGTCCAGCACCGAGCACGCCGCTCGTAGCTGCAAAGGACATTCAACGGCCTAGTTTTCACTTTGACGGTTGTAATCCGATTATCCCGGAACCGTTGGCGACGTCGACCACGACTATACTTTGGCGGTTGTAACCTGATTATCCCAGGACCGTCGGCAACTTCGATTTCGACAGACCACTGTCAACGGGCACTCGATTTTAGTGTCCTCAATACGCCCACAGGGGCCTGGCGACAAACCCAAGCTTGGGTAGGCTACAAACAGTAAAGGACGAGAATACTAGTTCGCTGGGGTGAAGCGTAGGCAGGAGACCACAGACGCGCCCTGGGTTTAGTATACCTTTATTGCGGAAAAAGCTCAGGAACGAGTGAAACAACTCTGCTGGTGTTGCATATCAAGGCTGAACCCAAGTTCCTCACATACTCCCTGTACTAGCACCCCTACCTGATTTCGGGGTGATAACTAGGCACAAAGATAGTGGGGCGAATTGCCGGGTGCACCCAGTGGATAGCTTGCGGACCCACGACACTGCAGACAGTATCTTTCCTGTTTCCCAGGAAACGTCATCGACAGGCGCGGATTTTTCGGTTGCCGCACGAACGGATCAAGTGTCAGTGGAGGGCCTGAACTTGATTGAAAATCTTTTTTACAGGAACGTCCTTACACCTTCCCTCATCAAAAAAATGAATTGCCATTTCCACTACATACTCCCATACGCCCAGGCGACACTCTCAGAGATAGGTCAAATCTTTGAGGCGGACTGGGTCGACACCAACGAACTTGTCCTCGTTAGGACACCAACCTTTATTGGCGACACCATCGTGCGCCGTTACGATAACCACGTCAGACTGTACTGGCGTCACCGCAAAAATGAGCGGAAGAGGGAACGCGCGGAAGCGCAACAACTATTACGAGAACGAGAGCTCAGTCAAGAGCTTGAACAGAAGGAAGCATGGGAGGCCCTTCTGGCAGAACGAGCAGCAAGCAAGGCTGTTCTACGAGCGGAGCGCGCTATGCGCAAAGCCGAACGAGAGTACCAGACTCTCATGACATTATTGGAGGACCAATACAAAGGCGACACCTCCAATCCTATCTGGCTTGCCCTCGTCTCGTCCAAATACAATCAATGGTTGATGCTAATCAACAATGGCGACAAGGCAATAAGGAAATACCGAGTGGCAGTGGAGCGACTTCAATGCGCTCATCATGTAGAAGAGCTGTATGCTCACGAAGGAATGACCATGTCCCATGAAGACTGGAACGCTTGGATGCACGCACTAAATGGAAACATCTTACCAGGTTTCTGGTGGACAATACGAATGGGACCAATTCCTGAAAAACTTGCACCTACGGTTCCAGGATTCTGTTATCTCTGTCTAATCAAAACAGAATACTGGAACAAGTATGAATGGCCCGCATATCCAACCATCGAAGCTATCTGGCAGATGGAGACACAATTCCGAGAAGAAGGAGTCAGGACCCGGTGGACCGCCACAGAACGACCCGATGTTGTACATGTAGGCCTGGAAATGGCTGACATTAACGGATGGGATATGGTGGAGAAATTACTCACCAGTGGTCACCGAACACTCCGAGTCGGAGGACAGTCAAAGTCTAAACGTCGGTTAAAAAATCGACCCCTCGCCACCACATCTATAAAAAGGGTGGACCTACGATCTACGGTTACTGTTCAAGAAGCAGTAAACCAGGCAGCCGGACGAACATACCCGGCAGTAAAAGAACAGGAACCACTAGTGCAACCAGCGCGATCGTACGCAGCGGCAGCACTAGCTGGCAAAGAAAGTACAGCCAAAATTATCAACGTTGGGGGAGACGCAGCGCACTGGAATGGCGGAGTTCCCACAACAGCAGACTGGCTATCAACCGAGGAATATCCTCAAGGGGCTAATAACGCCCATAAAAAACGACAAATCGACCAGTGGAGACGAAACGTCGAAAAAGAATTCTGGCTTCCTTATCCATACCCCAGAATGTCCTGGGTCGACAGCGGATTACATCCCGATATACCAGGTTATTGTTACCTGGTACTAATTAAAAAGGATTACTGGAACGAATTCCTATGGCCGGCTTACCCACAATTGCAGGAAATTTGCAATTGGGACAAAAGCCTTCGAGACGACGATGTCACCACCATCATACGAAAAACCTACTCTCAGTCGAACATGTTGCACATCGAAAAATATAACAGCAACACGAGGGGATGGTTCCACGTCGAGTGCCTAAACAGGGAAGGCATGGGACATTACAAAATAGGAGCGGGAAACCCCGAAGAGGGCGAGATAATAAGCCTGGGGGAAGAAAACGATATGGAATCACCAGAGCAACCAGCGCGATCATACGCAGCGGCAGCTCTGGTAGAAATAGATCCTTGTCTAAGGAACGGTCGTCCCGGACTAACAAAACAGCAACAAAACACGTTGCACCCGAAACATCCAGGATACTGTTATCTCTGGCTAGTAAAGCGAAAGTACTGGAACGCTTACAAATGGCCAGCTTACCCAACGATTCGGGAAATATATGGATGGGACCCTGAACTTATGGACGAGGATCGACCTATATATTGGAGGCGAACCAAGGGATGCAATCGCATGTGGCATTGCGTTCGAGTATCTGGGGAACCTAATGGTTGGCCATGGATGAAGGCCATGATGTGGCAAGGTTACGGTTCACATCGAGTCGGAGTTGGAAACTTCCGACTTACAGTAGACATGGTCACACAAGCATATCATGCAATACTCGGCTGGAGAAACCATTGGATGGACACTGAAACTCTGGAACCTCTTGCGGACACCCAACCTGCTGCAGCAGTAGCAGTAAGGGAAAATGAAATCCACCGTCAAGAGGAAGAACGACAAAGGGCTGTCACCAGTGCTGGACAAGCCCTCGTCGCTATAATAAACGAATACCAGAGGAGTTCACGCCCTGAACCAGGACCTTTGACCAAAGCCGAAATGCCGGACTATTACGAGGGGGATCCCAGAACAGTTGACGCATGGTTACGACAAATGGGGACATATTTCATGTTGTCCAGAGAAACAGATCCCAAACGGATGATCTCAATATGTCTATACCGAATGAGACGAGGAAAAGGGGATAGAGCCGCAGATTGGAGCGGTGTTAAACTTAAAGCGCTTCAAGAAGCACTGCAGGAGTTCCAGGATAAAATCGACAGTAATGGGTGGAGTCCGCTCCTCAACTGGCAACAACTTAATGAGGGAGAGTCGACCGAAGATAATCGAGCATGGGTTCGAAGACCACTAGTTAACCAATTCCCATTCACGGATTGGACCGACTTCAAAAATCAGATGCACGAGTTCTTCATGTCAACGGAAACCAAAGAAAAGGCAATAGAAGCCTTATTGAAGTTGAGACAAGGAACAATGATGGTCGAGGACTACATTATCAAGTTCAACTCTCTCACCACACTTACCGATTGGAATGACCAAGCCCTGATATCCCAATTCCAGAGTAATCTCAACCCAGTACTGGGGCGGGACTTAATTCGATATGGAGGACTCCCAGATAACGCTACTCTCCTCCAAATACAAACACGAGTAACCGCGCTTGCCCGAGCTTACAGGAAGGCCAATGAAGCATATGGCTTCCCAAAGACTCGGCAGGAATATCGAGAGCAGACCCCGAGTTATAACCCTCGCCCTCAATATCAGTATAAAGCACCCGCTCCATTCGCATCAGGAAGCCGAGACCCAAATGCCATGGATGTGGATAAAAAACGAGATGTTAAACCATGGTGCTATAACTGCGAAAGGGAAGGACACTATAGCCGTCGTTGCCCGCTACCACGAGGGAGAAAACCCATACCGGAATGTAGGAACTGTGGAAGGAAGGGACACACCGAGGAAAGGTGCTGGAAAAAGAAACAAGCCATAGACAAAGGGAAAAAGGTGGTACGGATGATAGGAAACGGGGAAACGACCCCAGAAGAAGGATGTGCCAAAATCGAGGAGGTCTCGGATTTTGGAGACAGCCAGTGAACAAACGCTCTGTTCAACTGGCTTCTAGCTCAGTTTCTTGTAATGGTGTATTAGTACCAGTAGACTCCGCAATTAACATGCATGACCTACTCTACGAATGCAGAGGGAACATACACCATATAAGAAACTTAGAAATGAGCGTAAGACCCGAGAAAAGACTGAAAGCCTGGACTACCCCTTGGATATTACGACGAATATGGCAACAGCCAGAACAAACAGCAATTGAATGTCTGCGCCAATGGGTAGAACCAAAACGGGTGAAGGAGGTAGATGAAAAACTTGTCAAACAACTAAATGCACTGTCTGAAGCAGACGCCCTTTGGAACTTAGTACACTTAAGGGAAAAGGTAGTGCAAGGAGTAGGCCGACAAGAGTTAGATCTAAAGGGAACCTTGACAACAATGGACACATTACAATCCACCAACATAACTATGCTGCTGGACTCCGGATGTACCGCCTCATGCATAAGCGAGGAGTTCGTAGAGAAACATCGAATGAACAAGAAAAAACTACTACGCCCGATCCCAGTATATAATGCGGATGGAACACGCAACGGGTCGGGGAGTGTAGAATACTTCGTCCAATTCAAATTGCGCATAGGCTCTCATGAGGAAGTAATGGATTGTGCCGTAGCACGACTTAGTAAAACCGACCTCTTCCTCGGACATGATTGGTTAGAACACCACAATCCAACCATAAATTGGAAGAAGAAATCCCTGGAGTTTAATCGATGTCCCGGTACCTGTTGGAAACCGTCTTCTGTACAAGAGCCAGAAGACGAAATCGACATATCATACCACTTACAAGAAGGGGAGCACCTTCTGGCCATTCACATCGGAGAACCCGAGTTGCAAGTACGAGCGTTTGCTTCAACCGCCACAAAAATAGCAGCGGAACAAGCAAAAACGGAGAAGAAGCGTACACTAGAGGAAGCAGTCCCCCGTCACTACCTAAAGCACAGAAAGGTCTTCGAGAAAGAAACCTTCGATGAACTTCCACCAAGGCGACGATGGGACCATGCAATAGAATTAATTCCTGGCTCAACCCCGGTAGATTGCAAAATATACCCCCTTAATCGAGATGAACAACAACAACTCGATGAATTCCTAAAAGAGAACTTGGATTCCGGACGAATCCAACCCAGCAAATCGCCAATGGCGTCTCCTTTTTTCTTTGTCAAGAAAAAAGATGGGAAACTCAGGCCTGTACAGGACTACAGGAAGCTGAACGAAATGACGGTAAAAAACCGATACCCTTTACCGTTAATAGGAGAATTAGTGGATCAGCTATCTCAAGCCAAGGTCTTTTCAAAAATGGACATACGTTGGGGCTATAACAACGTAAGGATAAAAGAAGGCGACGAATGGAAAGCTGCCTTCAGAACGAACCGCGGACTCTTCGAACCGCTTGTCATGTTCTTCGGACTCACCAACTCGCCGGCAACTTTCCAAACTATGATGAACGATATCTTTCGAGTCGAGATAGCCGAAGGATGGGTGGTAATCTACATGGACGATATCCTAGTGTTCTCAAGAAACCAGGAGGAGCATACCAGACACGTCAATCGCATTTTGGAAAAATTGGAACAGCACAAGTTATCCCTTAAACCGGAAAAGTGTTTCTTTGATAGAAACGAGATAGACTTCCTAGGAGTAATCATCGGGAAGGACACGGTACGAATGGATCCAGCTAAAGTAAAGGCAGTATCCGAGTGGCCTGTACCCACATGCAAAAAGGAAGTTCAGCAGTTCTTGGGCTTCGTCAACTTTTACCGACGATTCGTCAAAGATTTCGCAAAACTAGCAAAGCCGTTGACACGGCTTACAGGAAAGGAAGAGTGGCTGTGGACACAGCTACAGGAGGAAGCCTTCGATAGGCTTAAAACCACGATAGCAGAGGAGGTGGTGCTTCGGATCCCCAGTGAAGAAGGACAATTCCGAGTGGAAGTAGACGCCTCAGATTTCGCTATAGGAGGAATCCTATCTCAGCAAGCGGATGACGGACTATGGAAACCAGTGGCTTTTATCTCAAAATCGCTCAATGACGCTGAGCGAAATTACGAAATATATGACAAAGAGATGCTTGCAGTAATGCACGCCTTCTACGAATGGGCGCATTACCTTAAGGGAGCCAAGCAAACCATTGAAGTTCTGACCGATCATCAGAACTTAACATATTTCAGAAAAGCACAAAATCTTAATCGACGACAGGCGCGATGGGTGACGGACTTGCAAGACTACAACTTCGTGATCAAGCACAGAAGTGGCAAGTCTAACACAAAGGCCGATTTACTGTCCCGGCGAGCAGGACACGAAAAAGGAGAAAACGACAATGAAGGCGTCATCCTCCTTAAAGAACATCTTTTCATTAATGTCCTCGATGACGATCGAGCAATAGACGATATCATCAAGGATATCAAAGAAGTTCCTCGTCGGCAATGGGAAACACAGGTGATAAAAGGACTAGAAACCGTCGGTGGGGAATACAAAATCGACAAAGGATTAATAACGTGGCAAGGACGTGTGTATGTGCCGGCAGTACCAGCGTTGCGAGAAGATATCATAGCCATCCACCATTCATGGGGACATTCTGGAGTGGCGAAAACACTGGAATCACTCACCAGGAACTTCTGGTGGCCTAATATGCGAAAGGATATAGAACGATATATCCCTGGTTGCGAGACATGTCAAAAAGCAAAGCCAGACAGGACTGCCAGAGCAGCGCCCTTACGACCAAACGAGGTTCCTTCAGAACCATGGGAGATCATATCTGTCGACTTTGTCGGACCACTACCAGAATCAAAAGGAAACAACATGGTTCTGGTCATCGTAGACCGCTTCACAAAAAAATCCTACTTCATACCCACCACTTCGGAGATTACGTCACAGGGAACGGCGGTACTATTTCGAGATAACGTATTTAGGGAGCACGGACTCCCCAGAAAAGTCATTAGCGACAGAGGCCCTCAATTCGCCTCCAGATTCATGACGGACTTATACGGGATGTTGGGGATAAAGGCCAACCGATCTACGGCCTATCACCCACAGACAGACGGACAAACGGAAAGAGTGAACCAGGAGTTAAAAGAATTTTTAACCATCTTTGTTAACAACCGACAAGACAACTGGTCGGATTGGCTGTCCGTAGCTCAGTTCTGTCACAATGACAGAGTCCATTCAGCAACAGGCTTCACCCCATTCTACATGAACTACGGGAGACATCCAAACAAGGGTCTAGACCCCACCTATGCCCCGAAAGCAGTAGCAGTGGAGCAGTTAGCAAAAGAACTGGAGGACGTCCACGCTAAAGCGAAATTAGCGTTAGAAAAGGCGGCAACAGTCATGAAGGAGCGTTATGACGCTCATCGCCAGGAGGCACGAGAATATAAACCTGGCGATAAAGTCTACCTCAGTACTGAAAACCTTCCGGTCATCCGAGCCACGAAAAAACTAGATGGTAAATTTGTAGGACCTTTGGAAGTTCTTGCCAAAGTTGGCGAATCTTCATATAAACTCAAAATACCGGCCTCTTGGAAGGTCTATAACGTCTTCAATGAAGTCCTCTTGAAGCCGTACAGGGAACCGGTCTTCCCGAAACAACAAGCCAAGGCAGCGGCGCGCAAGGATGCGCAAATGGTGGAAGAATCCCAGGAAGGGGAATACGAAGTTGAAGAAATCTTAGAAAGCCGAGTGAGCGGCAGAGGTGGACCGAGGCTGGAATACCTCGTAAAGTGGAAGAATTACCCAGTGGAGGAAGCCACTTGGGAACCAGTCAAGAATGTCGTTAACGCACCCGCCATAGTAAAAAAGTTCCACAAAGCGAATCCTGACGCTCCCAAACTCGTCAGAAACATCCGAGATGGGATCTTATATATCCAGTATACCGAAACTACTACACCAAAACAACCCCCTAGTGCATCAAGGCACAACAAAGGTCGGGGAACTCACTGGAAGGATCGGCAGAGATTATTCGGATGGGAGGATGGCCGTTTTGGGCCAAAATACCTAGAGAACATGGAGCGCCGATGGCGAAATTGGAAAGGCGACAGAGCAGCACTCATGGAGCTGCCAGACGATACCGATGGGACGTTCTCCAGAGACCTGGAGCGCGGCGGGCGGTCTAAACCCGTGCTTAATTTCCCTCAGAAGACGGAAGCGGAGGAGCTAGCGGAGGAGAAAAGAGCTCAAGAAAAAGACATGGCAGTACTTGCCAAGAAAATCTTAAAAAAGGAGACGGTCGCGGCTGCTAAGGAAAGCAGCGAGTCGGAAGAAGACCGACAGCGGAGGATTGAAGGCGCTAGACGCCAAGAAAAACAGCTGGTCAACTACAAGACCACCATTGAAGACGTCGAAGACGTCGACTCAGAACAAATTGGGCTGTCGCCCAGCGAGCAACAAGCGCGCTTAGCCGCGTTTTATGCAAGAATGCGGAAGGATCCTAGATATGTGGACTCCGCCACGTCAGCCTCTCGGGACGCGAGGCCTTGAGGGGGGGGTGATGTTATGAGCACACCTCTTATTTCAAAACCATTACAGTAACGACATAACGATAACTACGAAGACACGCACTTAGATGCAACGTTGTCAATGGAAGATCGGAGGATACGGACTTGGAGAGTTGGGATATATTTTTCATTTCTTTTTATCTATTTTATCAAGCTCAAACGTCTATGGGCAAGACTACACAACGGGACTCTAGGAGGATGGCCTACGTTAGCTGCGGTCCCTATAAGGAAGGTGGTTAGGTCAGCATCGGCTATGGGGATAGACCGAGTGCCGACAGGAGTTGCGGCCCGATGATGGGCCTACGCCATGAAAGGAATCATGAGCGGCACGGCGCCTGAGGGGCGACATGGGAACGCCGAGGAGTACCGAGTCTACGGTACGGCGTGCATGGGAAACGGCCGAAGTCCTGAACAATAGGAAGGCCGAATGAAGACAACCCAGGAGTTGGGTGTGAGAGGATCTCCCCATAGAAGGTTAGATGAGCGCAGATCGGCTGCTGCGCATTGATCCCGGCATGAGGGACTTTAGCTGCGCGCTGTCTGCGCACAGACCAGGGGAAGCGGTATATAAGGGCCGTAGTGTAGCGTAGGAGACTCTTAAGTCTCTAGATAGTCTATTGTCACTAGACATAGCTACAGAGCAATCAGAATCGTTTCAGACTTAACAAGTCACCGCTCGAGTCAGATAGGTTGTGTCTAGGACAGTCCTGACATTGACAGTACTGTGTCATGTGTCAATGTTGCCTGGAGAGGATGCGGGCTACACAATTACTTCCTCTCAGAAATGAAACTAGGCCATTGGCGCTGTTAGCAACGACGAGCCAATCGTGCTCGGTGCTGTAAGGTCCAACAGGGTAGAGTGGTAAAGACTCTAGATTATGTTAGGGACGACCTAAACACAACCTCAAGACTTCAGAGTGTGGCTTGTTCAGCCAAAGACAAGACAGACAGATCAGTCAGGATAAGATCAAGACTAAACCTGTTGCTCAAGTAGAAGTGTCTAGGACACAAACTATCTAGAGTCTTAGGGACTTGCTACCTAAGACTACAACCCTTATATACCTATCTCCTGGTCTGTGCGCAGTCAGTGCGCAGCTAAAGTCCCTCACAATAGAGATGATGTGCAGCAGCTGAGTCTGCGCCCATATGACCTTACTTGGAGATCCTCTCCCACTGTCCTTCCATATACGACCATGCCTATTGTTGTGCGTCTCGGCCGATTCCCACATACGCTGGTACCTAGTCATCGGTACATCTCGGCGTTCCCATGTCGCCCCTCTGGCGCCGTACCACTCATGTATCCTTCCATATAAGGGTCGCAGTCCTAATGTAGTCTGTTCCTGCGACCAAGGCATAGTCTGAGTCCTGTGTCTAAACGTTTGAGTGAAATGAAATAGATAAAATGAAAAGAAAAATATAGTCCGACTCCTCCAGACCGTATCTGCATAGTTGTCATTAGTGTCGTTACTGTAAAAATTGAATGGGACGAGGTATGCTCATAACAAATGCTTGCCTGTCACTTGCCTTATATAATGCCTGCTGGACATCATAATGGCTCTGCTCAACTATTCCATTAGCACAGGAGTTGTACCCAGAGATGCAGATATGATGGAGATGATATTTTTTGGCAAGATACACACAGGTGCAGATGTGGGTGTTCTGTTGTCCATGACAATCTTGACTAGACTTCCCCAATGACAAATGAGATCCTCAAATAGCCAGTCTCCTACAGCATTAGCCATTTCTCTGCAGAGTGCATGGTATTCTGGGTAATGTGTGAGAGAACAACATGCCTGGATCAAATACTTGTATTGATGCAATGGCAAAAGGTGCATAATGTCAATATAAGCCTTGGCAAATATTGCGGCAGGCTCAGTGATGACAGGCAGAATGCAGAACAGTTGTAATTGCTGTGCTTGGCAAAGGTCACAGGTCTTGATGTACCATTTGATATTGTCCTGCATGTGTGGCCACCAAAACTGTTTGGATATGGCCACATGGGTGGTGTAGAACCTGTGGTGTCCTAATTTGTTGTGCATGCTGGTGAGTACCTGTAACCTTTGTGACAGAGGTAGGACTAGCTTGTGTGCTCCATGAATGTCTCTATGCCATAATCATTCTTCAGTAATGAAAAACTTAGTGGCTTACCAGATGAACCATTGGTATGCTTCATCTGTCAATTCCATGGGCTGCTCCAGGTTGTCCAGGAACCATTTGACCTTCTCCAGCTTCTTATCTTCTTTTACTGCAGCATCAGAGTGGGCCAGAAAACTTGCTTCATATGCTTGTGGTGTCAGGGTGGCTGTGTTGTTGGTCAGAGTCAGAGTCAGAGTTGCTTACAATATTGGCTGAGAGGTAACAATGCTTTCTACACAGAGCACCACTGTCCATGGGTGATATCACAGAGTCATAATTTGTTTGATAGAGTGACCAGTGTACCTGCAATTCCATAGTCCAAGGTGGCTCATTGATTTGATGCATGAAACTGTATAGGTTGTCAACCCAATCACCAAATTGTTCTTCCTCATTGTCATCAAGTAGGGCATCCTCTGGTTGTTTGGGCCACTGTGAGAGTCTGTCAGGTCCATGTAGTTTGCCAGGTATGTGAACAAGCTTAAAATGGAAAGTTAAGATTGACAGGATCCACATATTAATAGATGCAGAAGGTGTGATATCCAGGTTCCACAACATGTCCTTGATGTAGTGTGTATGTCAACTTCAACAATTAGGTTCCATACTCCAATGAGGTAGGCTTCAGGTGCTGCAGTGCTTGATATAGATCATAGATTTCTAACTTCAGCTGTGAGAAGTGGGCCTCTTGCTCATTCAAGGTTATTGATCCAAAGCAGCTATAGTACCATACTGACAGCTTCTTAGGGTTGCATTGGCAGAGGAAGAAGCCCACTGGAATTCATGAGGTATCCACCACTAGTATTACAGGTGCATCCAATTTATAGTCAATGGGGCAGAGGGTGGGAGAGTCAACCAAAGCACATTTCAGGTCCTCTTGCACACAGCAATCTCAACAAGCCTGAAGGTGAACAGTACATCTTTCCATGTGAGTGTGATGAGCAGGTCTGCATGGCAAGCAAAGTTCTTAAGAAAATCTGCCCTACTCCAATAGTTCCTAGGAATGCACAAACCTCTGATAGGGACTTGCATGGGACTTGGTGACTGCTGCCACTAGCAATTTGTCTGGCATGCATCCCTCAATTGTGCACCAATGATCAACCACCATGAACTCCAACACACAGAGCATGAGTTTCTTGCCAGAGAAGGTCCCACTGGTATACTTCATTCACTGGATGACACAGTTGAGACCAATAAAGTGCTCCCAGACAAAGTGGCAGATGCCTGGGTTCTGTGGATGAGTCTTGTAGGTATTGTCCTCATGCTGGTAATGGGGTGGAGGGCCTTTAACTGGAATGTCATCAATGTACAGGATGGTGAGGTGTGGGATCTCAGACTGCATAACACACATGACATCATCATGGAAGATCAGTACTGAGTTTGTCCAACCCATTGGTAGGCTGGTGAGCTGCATTGCTCCATATGGCATCTGGAACATGGTTAGGTCCCAGGAATTCTCCACTAATGGGCATTCATTGTATCCAACATATAGGTCCAACATTGCTCCACAAGTGCAGCCTGCAAAGTTCTCCACTATGTGCTCAGGTATCAGAGTGATGCTGGAATGCTGAATCATGATGGCATTGAGCAGTTCAAGCAAGTGGACAAGCTGGAGCTTTCTGTTTTTCTTCAACATGCAGAACCAGCAGGAGTGATAGGAGGAGTTCAATGGTTTGTAAACACCAGCATCAATCTTAGCATGGATAATCTCACATACTTGGTCATACATTCCTGGTGGAATCAGAATATTCCTTTGGATCCAGGGCATGTGTGAAATTGTCAGAATCTTGACCAGCAGGAAGAACTCTGTTTTGAAACACCCATGCTCAGAATCATCCCATGCAAAGGCTTGATCATGCAGTGTCATAAAATGGTGTATCAGATTCAACTCTTCTGGCCATAGGAAGTCCTCCTCATGGGCTTTGTTGAGCTTGTCTTTTCATTCCTGCATATAGCAGCCAACAGGTTTGAACAGAGGCAGGTTTGGATTGAGTGTGGGCAAGTCCACTAATGGATCACCAGTGATGTTGCAGATAATGCAGGACTCCTGCAGTAGCAGGCCTATAACTGGTCAGACTTTGCATGTGATGGGCTTGTATCTCTTCTTTTGCACAGAAAGGATCATGATATGTTTTCTTGGAACAGTCTGGGGTGTGACATTGATTTGTCAGATAGGAATGCTGGTGAAACATTGTTGTGGAATGGTCATGGGGCAGAATCATTGGATTGTGGCTTGTTACAGGTGAGGGAGTTTAAGTAGGTTTGTGTTGTCAGGTCACATTTAGTAGTTGTTACAACCAGAAAACGCATATTGCAGTAATGATGTCAATGACACTAATGAAGGACAGGACTCATAGAGGATGGGGATATTTTTCATTTCTTTTTATCTTTTTATCTGGATTCAAATGATACAGAACAAGGGCTGGACAATGATATGCAATGAAGGAGATACCATGTTAGGACTGCAGCCCTTATTAGGAAGGTGGTGAGGTAAGCATTGGCTATGGACATAGACCAAGTGCCAAGGAGACACAGTGCAATGATGGGCCTAGACTGTGATAAATGGCCTTGAGGGGTGACATGGGAATACCTGAAGGTACCAAAGGAGTGGTATTGGTGTTCATGGGAAGCAGTAGCCTTGTATGGCTAGATGGGCAGTTGGTGGTTGCTGTGCATTGTCCTCATGTTGAGGGACTTTAGCTGCACACAGATCAGCCTGGGGGTATATAGGGGCTGTAGTTTAGTGTAGAGAGTCTCTTAAGACTCTAGGTAGTTTGTTGTACCTACAACTACTCCTGAGCAAACACTTTTTGTCTTTGGCTTAACAAGCCTCACTCTGAGTCTTTAGGGGTTGTTTAGGTGCAGTCCCAACATAACCTAGAGTCTTTATTCTCTACCCCTTCCTGTTGTCTTACAGCACCAAGTGGTTTTGCTCATTGTTGCCAACAAGCACACAGGGAGGCCTAGTTTCTATCTGAGAGGTTCAAACTGTGGGGCCCACTGATATGCTCACTCTGCTATTGGAAATAGGGAGGAGGGGAAGGTGTGAGGCCATGAATGAAGTCCCATCAACTCCAGTGTGCTTGATGACAATGCTATGATGTGTGGAACTAGCAGAGTTTGTGGATAATAACATTCGAGTGCATAATGGCAGGAAATGCAGGATGTGGAGTATGACAAGACAGAGGACATGAATGAGACTAAGAGGAAGTGGCTAGAACTGAGACTCAAGGAACTGGGGTGGACTACTGTGTTATTCTTCTAAGTGTTGTACAAGAGCTTATATATGTTTTTCTACTCTACCAATAACAAAATAACTCTGTAAAATTTCACCTTGCAACCACATATCCAAATCTGTCTTGAAAGTTTTCGCACAATGGGGCTAGCTGAGGGATGCAATGGTGGTATAGGAGCACCATGATAGGAACCAATATTGCGACCCAATGCAGGACACTAATAGAGTTGTAGACTTGAAATAGATGCTGCTGATTGCTGTTGGCAGCAACTCTGGGATTCATCTGGCTTGATGCATCCCTGTTCTCTATTTTCCGCAGACCTGACCAAGGGTTGCTGGTCTATACTGTAGCTGGTCATTGGCTGATGGGTTTACTTGTCTGCTAGGGCCCAATCCACTATGTTGGTGTGTTGCTAGGGATGATGTGGCATCCGTGTATGGGTGACCCTGGAATCATAGACTGCAGATCCTTTCCTAACATGGATATTGCTTTGATGGCAACAGTCCCTTCTCCAGTGAACTAAGCTGTGCTGGCTGACAGTTTTATGTGGATCAGCTGATGGGGTGCTTTATTGGAGGCAAATGACTGACTAGTGTGGGGTTTGGACAACATACACAGGAGACAACTTGGCCATTGAGTGTGGGTGATGCTTGCCTTATAGCAGATAATTGTGGAGTTGGTGGAGTTGCTTGTAGCTAGTGTGGAAGACTTGTGGAAGACCCTGGATGAGTACAGATGCTAAGTGATGGGGTCAGGGCATGTATAATCCTTAGTGAGGGTAAGGTTTCTAATGTCTAGTGCTGAGACTAGTCCATCTGATACCTATACACCATCACATTGGAATGATGCTCATCATCTCCCCCCCACTTAAAAATCTGACTGTCCTCAGTCAGTCACATGAAGGGATTGGATAATCGGTTGCTGGAGGTTTAGCTGCAGAACTCTTTGTGTGGTATGACCTATGAATGAAAAGAAAAGAAAATTATACTATGAATGAGAATGAAATATAAATGAAACATGCATGGACACCTGCTGGGCTTTTAATGTGCAATACTTCTTGGTCTGGTTGTGGGCAGGTGTCTTTTCAATATCCAGGACAGTGGGGTATGTGGAATTGGGCCTTGGCTGTGTGTACTACTTGGGTATGTCAACTTCCAGTCATGGGATCATGTGATTGGGACCTTCATTGAATTAACTTTAAACTTCATCCCTCCACTTCTTTTCATCATCCATCACTATGTCTTCCTCTCAACCAACCTCTGACTACAACTCAGATGATGAAATCATGCACATGGAGGCACAATTAGAACAGGAGGAAGAGGAGTGCTGCATGTGGGAGGAGGTGGAGAAGAAAGCTTGCAACAAGGCCACAGCTTGCTTGGCTTTATTGAAGGCTGAGCAGGCCCACAAGCAACAAGAGGCAGCTGAGCAGAAGGTGCATGAAGAGTGGGAGGCAGCAGAGTGAGAGGCTTGAGAGGAGGAAGAAGCACAACGACAGGCTGCTGAACACAAGGCTTGGGAGGAGTGGGAAGCAGCGGAGCGGCAGGCATGTGAGGAATGAGAGGAAGTAGAGAGGAGGGCTTTTGAGGAAGAGGCATGGAGGCTGGCCACAGAAGAGGCAGCTACAGAACTTGAGTGGCAATGACAGGAAGCCAAGACACATTGCCAACAAGTGTTGCTACCCTGGGTATGACTCCACTTGCCTGAGCATCAACCAGGCTCTTCATTGGATGTCACAACAGTTTGGGTGCAGGTGGAGGCAGAGGAAGTGACGATGGAGGAGGCAGATGAAGCAATGCTGGCAGCACTGGTTGCCATGAATCAAAAGGAGACCATGTGGGTGTGTGCTGCGAGCATGGGGGTGGAAGCTGGTCCATCCAAGTGGGCCAAGTCAGCATTGCCAAACAAGCCGCCTTGCAACCAGTGCATTTCTTTTTCTTTTAATGTCTTCCTGATTGTTTGTTAGGTGCCAGCTGGCAGGCATAGCCTGTTACCCAGCCCCTGGGCCCAAGAGCAGAGTCTGCACAGAGTGCCAATGCCTCCACCAGAAGTGTTTTGTAGGCAGCATTCCCATGTCTGGGTGGGACAAGAAAAAGGCCAAGTCAAAGGCCATTGTGGTGAGTGATGATGAAGATGAATGATATCCAGGCCACAGAAGAGGCCATTCTGCAGGACACGAGTGCTAGGGCCTCAATCTCAGAAGACAGCCCAACAACAGGTTTGATGAGGGAGACTATCTCCCTACTTCAAGAACAAAACTGGCTCCTCCATGAGCAAAATTGACAACTCCACAATCAGACCTGGCTCCTCACCACCCTTTCTCAAACTTTCATAGGTGCATCAAATGTTCAGACTGAGATACTCTGGGAGCTGGGCTCCCTCAGCAGGTCCTCCGGTTGTGTTGAGGATCTCCTTGAAAGATCAATGGGGTGCTTGCCCATGCCCTATGACAATGATAAGTGGACCGACTATCACAGCACATCAGATGTGTGTTGGAGTCCTGTGCTGCCTAGCAAGGGGCTTGATTATGTCAATGAGGTAGAGCTGGAATGGGTTGTAGTGGAACCAGCAGGGCAAATGGATGAGACTGGTGACTCCACTATGGAGCAACCTTCCCATTTCCCTTGGTCTTTCTGTGGGCCTTCCTATGTATATTTGTTTTCTTGTATCTGTTGAAAGTTGATGACAGCAGCGCCTGGCAGCTGACTAAGTGGGTCTTTCAACTCACCTTTTGTCTTAGTAAGGTGTGCCTTAAACTTGGACTGTTAGTTATTTGAACTGAAGGACAATGGCTCAGAATGCCCTCCTTATATGCATTTCATGAACCCTAACCTAAGTACATGTTCATTACTACTTATGGTTGTATTACTAATCTACGCTACCGAACTCAGTACCTCAATGAGTCATTCTGAGTTGTATCTATTATTACTTATTCCATGATGTTCTAAATAACATCATTCATTCTATATGACCTCATACATGAGTCATATCTATAAATAGATATTCTATGATATTCTATATGACCTCATATGCTTCTATATGAATCATCATGAGTCATAATACCATATATAGTTAAATATGAAACACAATCTAATAATAGTCAATTATATAATCACACTTGTGGATTTCCCACAAGATGTAACATGAGTGACTGTGACATGAAGTCAACTTTTATGATTACATAAGTAATTAATAATCTTTTGATTATATAAGACTATTTTTCAACAGTATCTTGTCATAATACAATTTTTCCTGCTCTCTGTGAAATGGATTAGTCATCTACAGTCAGAAAGTATGGCAGTCTGGGAGTCTATCAAAATGACAGATGAGACAAAGGTAGGTAAAAGTAGGCAAAAAACTTTACTAATGAACTGGGGTATGTTTTCAAATTTTTAAGCAGTGCAGATTTGGCAGATTTGGCAGATTTCTAGCAGAATTGAATGTTGTAGTTATCTAGGTATAGTACATCTCATCTTCATTATCTTCTATGTTGGAAAGATTGTCATTCAAGTCTTCATCACCTTCACTGTTTGCTGGCATCATGTTGGTTGGGTTGTCATTGCCTCAAGAACCAGAGTTGGACATTTCCCAGACATGTTCCTCAGAAGTGTCGAGCACATTCTCTGGTATGGGTAGTTTCTTGCAGGCAAAGTAGGGGATTATGTGGAATGCTGCATATGGCCTGTCAAGTACTGTACAGTCAAGTTCACAAATGATGTAGGCTCCTCTGCAGTTATGGGATAGAACAACATAGGGACCAATGTAACAGGGGCACATCTTCTTATTGAGTAACTTCTCTATTGCCACATTGCAGACCAAAACTAAGTCCCCTTGCTGGAAGTCAAAGTCTCTGATGATTGTTGGGTGCTCTTGCTCAAACCGTTTTGCTGCAGCTATGTGGGCTTGGTAGACCTTGTCCTTGAGAGCCTCCATTTGGGCATGATGCTTCTGCAACTCCATGGCATGGCAGGCTATTAACTCTGTGGTGGACAAGAATGCAGAGGGTGGAGGAAGCAGGTAGGTGGCTTCAGTGATATCTAGCAGGAGTAGTGGCTGTGTTCCAGTAACCACAAAATAAGGCAACACCCCCATGCAATGCCTAGCTGTGACATGTTCTGACCAGAATACTGAATGTAATGCTGTAGACCATTGTGATTCATTGCCCTCAGTTGCTTTGTACTGTTATGAGCATAACTCACTCCAGTCAATTTTCACAGTAACGACATCAATGACATTCATGAAGATACGGACTTAGGGAGTTGGGATACATTTTTCTTTTCTTTTTATCTATTTCACTACACTCAAACATTTAGATACAGGACTTAGGCGATACTACAGTTGCAGGGATTGGCTATGTTAGGACTGCAACCCTTATAAGGAAGGTGGTTAGGTCAGCATCAGCTATAGGACTAGACTGAGTGCCAACTGGGACAATGGCCCGATGATGGGCCTAGGCTATGATGGATACATAGGCCAAACAGCGCCTGAGGGGCGACATGGGAAACGGCTGAGTGCAGAGACAATAAGACACTGCCGTATATGGGGAGACAGTGTGTTGGTGTGGGAGGATAATCCCAGGAATGGTCATATGGGCGCAGGCTTGGCTGCTGCACATTGTCTCTATTGTGAGGGACTTTAGCTGTGCGCTGTCTGCGCACAGACCAGGGAGCAGGTATATAAGGGTTGTTGTCTTAGGTAGCAAGTCCCTAAGACTCTAGATAGTTTGTGTCCTAGACACTTCTTCTTGAGCAACAGTTTTCGTCTTTGGCTGAACAAGCCATCCCTCTAAGGTTTTGGGTTGTGTTTAGGGTTGTCCTAACATGTACAGTGCCTGTCGGACATTGTAGTGACTGCATTCGACAATTCCATTAGCATGGGAATTGTGTTAGAAACTGGCAATAGACTAGATAACTGACTACTGATGAAACACCAGCCAGACACAGTGATAAACCCTCTTAGACAATGCTTAGACAATAGACTTTGATAATAGTGGTCTATTAAAGTAGCAATGTCTAATAACCAAATCAAGTGTACAGTTTTACCTGTACAATGCAAAACTAGGCTGTATGGTGGATCTATGACAGTTCCTACACTGAGGCGTGAGTTTAGGTGTCCACTATATCGCGCTCCAGACATAATAACAATCTGGGGACAGTACATGAAGAAATATCAACAAAGTCAGCTAACTACTATTAAGCAAAGTTGAAGTATAGTATCATAGGTATGTGTTAGTGCATTTGTACATGTGTTAGGATGTTTGTGTGATGTGTTATCACCATTTTCAACAAGTTGTAACCTGAAATGCAGATGTGGCAGATGTTGTATTTATTGGTGAGGTACTCCACAGCTCTCAGTATTGGCATGCCATTGTCTGTGACAATCTCAACTAGGCTTCCCCAATGGCAGATCAAGTTCTTGAAGATCCAGTCTCCAATGGCATTGGCAGTTTCTTGACATAAAGCGTGGTATTCAGGGTAATGTGTCAGGGAACAGCAGGCTTGGATCATATACTTGTACTGATTAGATGGCAGGAGATGCATTGTATCCATGTACACTTTAGCAAAGATTGGTTGGCATGGGGATGGCAATGACAGGTGGAATATGGAACTGCTGTAGTTGTTGCTCTTGACAGGCATGGCAGGATTTGATGTACCACTTGATATTGTCTTGCATTTGTGGCCACCAAAACCATTCCATGATTGCTGCTCAAGTCACATAATACCCTCAATGTCCTAAGCTGTCATGACAGTTGAACAACACACCAAGCCATTTCTGTGTTTCTACCACCACTTTGTGAGCTCTGTCCTTGTACCTATACCATAATTGTTCAGTGTGGATGAAAAACTTGACACAATACTGCATGAAACTAGGCCATTCCTCATCCAATACCTCTGCAGGTTGTTCTAATTCCATTAAGAATCACTTGATGAGTAAAAGTCATGCCTCATCTTTTCCAGAAGTGTTGACATGCCACAGGAAAACTTCTTCATATGTCCTGTCAGTTAATTCTTCCATAGGTAGTAGTGTGGGGTTGCTGGAGTTGGGTGGAGCCAAGTCAGAGGTGAAGGTGGTGGCTGGGTGACAATTGCAGTGTTCACTGTTGGTTCCATAGTGTGGGAGGGTCTTCTGAATGCTGGGGTTGGTCTTTTCTCATATGCAGGGCAAGTTTGATGTGCAGCCTCTAGAAACTTTGTTAATCTGATGCATGAACCCATACAAATTATCAATCCAATCATCAAACTCCTTGTCCTTGTCCTTGCTTGGCAGCTCATTGAGTGGCTGTTGCAGGTGTCTTGACAATCTGTTGGGGGCATGCAATTTTCCAGGAACATGAACCAGCTTGAAGTGGAAAGTGAGAATGGAAAGTATCCAGCAGTTGATGGAAGCCAAGGGTGCTATATCTGGGTTCTTGAGCATGTCCTTGATGTAGCAGGCATCCACTTTGACAATGAGATTCTGTACTCCTATAAGATACAGCTTTAATGCTTTCAGGGCATGATATAGTCTGTAAATCCCAAGCTTGGGCTGCAAAAAGTGGGCTTCTTGTTCATTCAGCATGATTGACCCAAAGTGGTTGTAGTAGTGGACTGAGGGCCTGTCAGGGTTGCACTGACATAAGAAAAACCCAACTGCAATGTAAGATGTGTCAATGGATAATATTATGGGAGCCTCGGATTTATAGTCGATAGGGCATAGGGCTGGTGATGCAATGAGTGCCTTTTTGAGGTCCTCTTGAGCCACTACTTCTGCAGGGCCAAATGTGAACAGTGTGGCTTTCCTGGTTAACATTATGAGTGGGTGCACATGCTTGGCAAAGTTCTTGATGAATATCCAGCCAACCCCGATGGTTCCAAGGTCAAATTTTCCAGAGTTACTTCATTATTTAGAGTAGAAAACATATATAAAGCCTTGTACAATAGCTTAGCATGCCAGATTAGATCCCAGAATTCAGTTCCCCTTGAGTCTCAGTCTTTAGTCACACCCTCCTCATCTTGTTCATGTCTCTTGTTGCACTCCATGCCTGCGTTCACTGCCATCACACACTTGCACACTTATAGTGCATTATTATCTGCAAACTCCACCAGTTCCATGCATTGTAGCATTGTCATTGAGCGCACTGGAGTTGACAGGATTTCCTTCACAACCTCACACCTTCCTCTACTCCCTATTTCTAATAGTGGAGTGAGCTTATCAAATTGGCTGCCCCAGTGAGGCTTTGAAAGAATCATGCCATCAACACCACCTGAGTCACCCCACAGTCAATAGTTCCCCGACCACTATGCCCAAACTCCAGCAATTCCACTCATTTGACATCTCCAGTTTCCTCCAGTTCCAGTAGTTTCAGTTCAAGTTCGTCAACCCCTAGTTCTGACAGTTTTATTCCACGAAAGCCAAGATGACTGACTATGTCCAGCCCACCAAGCCCATGCCCTCTTGTTATGATGACACTGCACCCTGCTTCGACTCCAGCCAACCCAATGGCATTGTTATCACTTGTCTTCAAGAGAGATTATCCTATTCAAGGGGGTCGTTTTTATGCATGAGAAGGTCCTGGCCAGAGATCCTGCATGTCAGAGTGGTGTTCAAGTGGTTGTACAAGGGAGAATGTGATGGGCTGGAACCAGAAATGGATATAAGTGCCCTTGACAGTCAAGTAGGGCATAGTGGTTGACATCACATCCAATAACAAGGTAGGGTCCTCCTCCATCAATTCATACATCCCATCTGTCGGCACAGACTTCAATAGATACTTTCCAAGCCAACTGTCCAATGCTGACTTCTGTTCCTGAGACAGAGGGTCTAACTGGTTCAAGATGCTTGTGCAATGTGAAAAGAGGTCCTCCCATGGGAATTCTCATCTGATTGAAGCAGGATACTGATAATCCACTGGTTGTCGCATACAAATAATTAATTTCAGAGGGGGAGGCTGACTCAGATCAAAGGAATGTGAGGCCTCGAGTACCATTGATAATGTTGTGTTTCTGTGTGATTCTACACAATCATCCATGTAAATGGAAGCTGAAAGAAACTTGAGGACTAAATCTTCTTTGTCGTCAACTAGCTCTGGGACTGGTGATGACAATCTATCCACTAAGGATTGCGACTCAGTTGCTCTCATGTAATGATGAACTCTGTTGACAGGCATTATATTGTAGTGCAGACAAAGAAGTACTTGGCTCAGGTTCAATTGATGAAGACACTGCATGAACAAACTCTGCATCCTCAAAGTCTTCATCAGATGACTCCGTGTACTTCACTGGCAGCCTCCTTCTTCCTCCATCAGCTCTCCACCATTCCCCTGGGGGTCTAATGTCACGTCTCAGTCTCCTGGCAGCAACACTTAGTTCTGGTACAGGATGTGCTGGTGGTGTAACTGGAAGTGGTGGAATCTGATGATCATCCTGAATCTGTATTTCTGGCTCATCATCATCATCATCCACCTTTATTTCATGCTCTGGTGTCATCTGCTGTTCTGGTTGCACAACCTGTTGCTCCTGTTCCTCCTCCCTTTCTTGGCCCTCATTTGTCCTTGGTACTGGTGCCAGTATGTCATCATCATCATCAGCTTCCACAGGAATAGCTGGTGCAGGAATATAGTACTGTTGTTGCTGTGCTGTATCTCTTTTGGTAACCTGAGGTTGTAAAGGAGAATGTGATCCCAACATGTAATGTTCATCAAATTCTGCCCTTTCACAAATAATTGGCCAACTTCTTTGTGACTGGATTATAGAACTTCCAACCCTTGTAACCATCAGGATATCCAATGAATATGCACTTCTCCATGTGTGATCCCAAAGCAGTACGTTTATCCCTTTGCACATGCACATAAGCTGTGCATCCCCAGATTCATAGATGACTGATATCAGGCCTTTCCCAAACCATAGTTCAAATGGTGTTTTCCTCTCCAATGCTGATGTTGGACAACAATTCCATACATGAATGAGTGCTGCCAAACACTCTCCCCAAAACTTGGTTGACAAACCAGACTCTTCCAACATAGCCGTGATCCTTTCTGACAATGTCCTATTGGCCCTCTCTGCCACTCCATTCTGTTGTGGCCTATTTCGCACTGTATTCTCCTCCTTTGTCATCCCTAAGTGTTTTAATAGTATGACCCAATTGATTCTCACAGCATAAGCTTTGAACCTTTTAAACGCATCAAAGACCCATTAATGTCCTTGGTCTTGATAGGGAATACAACACGAAATCGAGAATAATCATCAATGAATGTGACCCAATATTGGAAACCAGAATGTGTAGCAACCCCCACTTTGTGAACATCAGTGTGAATGAGCTCCAACAGCTTCGTAGCACGATTTTTCGACGAAGGAAATGTTGAAAATGGTGATAACACATCACACAAACATCCTAACACATGTACAAATGCACTAACACATACTTATGATACTATACTTCAACTTTGCTTAATAGTAGTTAGCTGACTTTGTTGATATTTCTTCATGTACTGTCCCCAGATTGTTATTATGTCTGGAGCGCGATATAGTGGACACCTAAACTCACGCCTCAGTGTAGGAACTGTCATAGATCTACCATACAGCCTATTTTTGCATATATGTACGGGTAAAACTGTACACTTGATTTGGTTATTAGACATTGCTACTTTAATAGACCACTATTATCAAAGTCTATCGTTTAAGCATTGTCTAAGAGGGTTTATAACTGCATCTGACTGGTGTTTCATCAGTAGTCAGTTATCTAGTCTATTGCTAGTTTCTAACAGGTTATGGGCCCTGGCCTTTAAACTGATACAAGAGCTGCTATTTGACTTGGGAATCTTGCTGGTCTTTTGTAGACCATTTATCTTATTGATTGGCAACTTGGGATTGCAATTGGGTGCTTTTAAAGCAGTATAACAAACTTGGCACACACTTAGAGTTTTGTGGGCAGTTGAAAAGATGTTGGATCACAGTATCAAAATCAAACCTCTCACAAATGACAACTATCAGGAGTGGGCAGGGGAGATGAAGGCATTATTAATGCGCAGTGGACTTTGGAGGGTGGTTTCTGGCAAAGTTACGAGGCCTGCAGCATCAGAGAGCGACGCACTGGCTAAATGGGAGACTATGGTAGAGAAGGCAGCAGGTGAAATCTACTTGGCTGTTGAAAGTGACCAAAGGGTCCACTTTAGAGGCCAAGAGGATGATCCTAAAACCATGTGGGCTAGTCTCGAGACGGCGCATTTGCACAAGAAGCCAGGTGCAAGGTTCAATGCCTATGACGAGTTGTTCTCAATTCACAAAGCTGATGACGAGTCACTCACCAGTTTGGCAACAAGAGTGGAGAAGGCAATGAATGTCAAACATCAAAAATCTTCGCCCAAGTGACTTTACTTTGGAGAAGCTGGATGATGAATTAGGTTGCATGGCAATGATTCGTGCCCTGCCAGATGACTACGCCAATTTGATGTCGAACTTGTTGCTGGTGGAGAAGCTGGACAAAAATGTAATCCTTCAAGCCTTCAAGGCTGAAGAACTCAACCGTCAGTGGCATGTAGATGTGGGAAAGCAGGCAAACAAAATCTCTGCTTCTAGTGGATATGGTGGGCCAAGAGGAAAACCAATTTGCTTTTATTGCAAAGAGGAAGGGCATGTCATTAGATATTGTCCAAAGTGAAAGAAGAATGGTGGCAATAATGCCAAGAAAGCAGAGGAGGTGAAGGAGGCAGAGCCTGCTGTGGAGAAGGCTGGAAATGCAAGTACTTTGGTTGATTATGCATTGGCAACATCTGCTGACCATCGGTTTGACTGGAATACAGACTCAGGGGCCACTTCTCATATGACCCCACATAGACACTGGTTCAAAACATATACCCCATTACGAAAACCAGTTAGATTAGCGGACAACACTGTTATATATGCAGAGGGCGTCGGGTCTGTTGTCTTTAGACCAGTTATAGATGGAAAAGTGGTTAGAGATGTTGAATTTACCAAAGTGTTACATGTACCAGGCTTGCAAAATAATCTCTTCTCAATATTACACTTGACACAGCATAGAGGCTTTAATGTACATATCTCCAAATCTGCAATGAAGTTTGTTATTAATGGTCATGTGCCTTTTGTTGCAAAAATTGGTGATGATAATGTTGGTTACCTTGTTGGTGAGACAGTTGTAGATGAGGAATATGTGCAATCAGCAGTGGCATCATCCATTCTGCCTCTAGATCTGAATTTGTGGCATAGGAGGTTGGCTCACCATAATCATGAGAGTGTCAAGAATATGGTTCGTGACAGCATGGTTGAGGGACTAACCATGACTTCTGATAACAAGCCTGATCTAATCTGTGAGCCATGCTTGGCAGGCAAGATGCATGCCAATCCATTTCCTTCGTCGAAAAATCGTGCTACAAAGCTGTTGGAGCTCATTCACACTGATGTTCACAAAGTGGGGGTTGCTACACATTCTGGTTTCCAATATTGGGTCACATTCATTGATGATTACTCTCGATTTCGTGTTGTATTCCCTATCAAGAACAAGGACATGGTCTTTGATGCATTTAAAAGGTTCAAAGCTTATGCTGAGAATCAATTGGGTCATACTATTAAAACACTTAGGGATGACAAAGGAGGAGAATACATGTCTAGAGAGTTTTTGCAATTTACAGATGAATGTGGCATGCCAATCCATTTCCTTCATCGAAAAATCGTGCTACAAAGCTGTTGGAGCTCATTCACACTGATGTTCACAAAGTGGGGGTTGCTACACATTCTGGTTTCCAATATTGGGTCACATTCATTGATGATTATTCTCGATTTCGTGTTGTATTCCCTATCAAGACCAAGGACATTAATGGGTCTTTGATGCGTTTAAAAGGTTCAAAGCTTATGCCGAGAATCAATTGGGTCATACTATTAAAACACTTAGGGATGACAAAGGAGGAGAATACAGTGCGAAATAGGCCACAACAGAATGGAGTGGCGGAGAGGGCCAATAGGACATTGTCAGAAAGGATCTGTTGAAAATGGTGATAACACATCACACAAACATCCTAACACATGTACAAATGCACCAACACATACCTATGATACTATACTTCAACTTTGCTTAATAGTAGTTAGCTGACTTTGTTGATATTTCTTCATGTACTGTCCCCAGATTGTTATTATGTCTGGAGCGCAATATAGTGGACACCTAAACTCACGCCTCAGTGTAGGAACCGTCATAGATCTACCATACAGCCTATTTTTGCATATATGTACGGGTAAAACCGTACACTTGATTTGGTTATTATACATTGCTACTTTAATAGACCACTATTATCAAAGTCTATCATCTAAGTATTGTCTAAGAGGGTTTATAACTGCATCTGACTGGTGTTTCATCAGTAGTCAGTTATCTAGTCTATTGCTAGTTTCTAACAGGATCACGGCTATGTTGGAAGAGTCTGGTTTGTCAACCAAGTTTTGGGGAGAGTGTTTGGCAGCACTCATTCATGTATGGAATTGTTGTCCAACATCAGCATTGGAGAGGAAAACACCATTTGAACTATGGTTTGGGAAAAAGCCTGATATCAGTCATCTATGAATCTGGGGATGCACAGCTTATGTGCATGTGCAAAGGGATAAACGTACTGCTTTGGGATCACACATGGAGAAGTGCATATTCATTGGATATCCTGATGGTTACAAGGGTTGGAAGTTCTATAATCCAGTCACAAAGAAGTTGGCCAATTATTTGTGAAAGGGCAGAATTTGATGAACATTACATGTTGGGATCACATTCTCCTTTACAACCTCAGGTTACCAAAGAGATACAGCACAGCAACAACAGTACTATATTCCTGCACCAGCTATTCCTGTGGAAGCTGATGATGATGATGACATACTGGCATCAGTACCAAGGACAAATGAGGGCCAAGAAAGGGAGGAGGAACAGGAGCAACAGGTTGTGCAACCAGAACAGCAGATGACACCAGAGCATGAAATAAAGGTGGATGATGATGATGATGAGCCAGAAATACAGATTCAGGATGATCATCAGATTCCACCACCTCCAGTTACACCACCAGCACATCCTGTACCAGAACTAAGTGTTGCTGCCAGGAGACCGAGACGTGACATTAGACCCCCAGGGGAATGGTGGAGAGCTGATGGAGGAAGAAGGAGGCTGCCAGTGAAGTACACGGAGTCATCTGATGAAGACTTTGAGGATGCAGAGTTTGTTCATGCAGTGTCTTCATCAATTGAACCTGAGCCAAGTACTTATGCTGAAGCCATGGCTGGTCCTAATGCTCAGCAATGGAAAGAAGCTGCTCTGGAAGAGTTAAATGCACACCTGGGTAATGGTACTTGGGTCATAGAAAAGTTACCTCCTGGAAAGAAAGCTATTGGCTCTAGATGGGTGTTTAAAATTAAAAGGAATGCAGATGAAGTTTGGAACAATACAAGGCTAGGATTGTTGCAAAGGGTTACAATCAAAGGCCTGGATTTGATTACATGGAAATATTTGCCCCAACCATGCGTCAGGCCACTATTCGTCTTGTCCTAGCTCTGGCAGCAATAGATGACTTGCATTTGCGCTCTGTTGATATCTCACATGCATTCATTAATGGAGACATTGACACAGAGGTTTATATGGCTCAACCTGAAGGATTTAGAGAGCTGGGAAAAGATTATGTTTGCAGGTTGAACAAGTCTATCTATGGATTGAATACATTATAGATGTCTTGAAGTGCTTTGGCATGGAGGATTGTCATACTGTCTGTGGATACACCCATGAATCCTGGTCTGAAACTGTCTCGGGAGCAGAGCCCTACTACAGATGAAGAGAAGGAAGCCATGAAGGACATTCCTTACATCAGTGCTGTGGGATCAGTCATGTACTTACTTGGCAATGATGACAAGACCTGATATTGCAGATACTGCTGGAGTTTTGGCCAGATTCAACTCCAATCCTGGAATGACTCATTGGAAAGCAGTGAAGCATTTGCTCAGGTACTTGTGAGGAACCATAGATTTGGAATTATGCCTTGGACCTGATCCAGAGACAAATGAGCTTATTAGAGCTTATGCTGATGCAGACCATGGTGGTAACAGAGATAATGGGAAATCCACGACTGGTTATGTGATTAAAATGGGATCTGGAGCTATCAGCTGGAGCAGCAAATTGCAACCCATTGTGACACTCTCAACCACAGAGGCAGAGTATGTTGCAGCATGTGCAGCAGGTAGAGAGATTAGGTGGTTTCAGAAGTTGTTGGGAGAGCTTTTACTGGCTTCGAGATAAAGTGAAGGAGGGATTCATTCAGCCAGTCTATCTGCAAACAGACCAGATGCCAGCTGATTTATTGACCAAGGCCTTGCCCCGAATTAAAGTGATGCTATTCAGGCAGCTTATGGGACTTGTTCCTTGAAGGCTTGTAGGATTAGGGGGAAGGTCCGGTTTTGGAGCATTTGGCAAAGTCACTGGAATTGGAACTGATAAGAATGGGGGAGAGAGACAGGTTCAGGGGGAAGTCAGTGTTGGGCTGTTTTCTTGAGAGATGTGTCATCAGGGGGAAGTGTTGAAAATGGTGATAACACATCACACAAACATCCTAACACATGTACAAATGCACCAACACATACCTATGATACTATACTTCAACTTTGCTTAATAGTAGTTAGCTGACTGTTGAAAATGGTGATAACACATCACACAAACATCCTAACACATGTACAAATGCACTAACACATACCTATGATACTATACTTCAACTTTGCTTAATAGTAGTTAGCTGACTTTGTTGATATTTCTTCATGTACTGTCCCCAGATCATTGTTATGTCTGGAGCGCGATATAGTGGACACCTAAACTCACGCCTCCATGTAGGAACTGTCATAGATCGACCATACAGCCTAGTTTTACATATTTGTACGGGTAATACCGTACACTTGATTTGGTTATTAGACATTGCTACTTAAATAGACCACTATTATCAAAGTCTATTGTCTAAGCATTGTCTAAGAGGGTTTATAACTGCATCTGGCTGGTGTTTCATCAGCAGTCAGTTATCTAGTCTATTGCTAGTTTCTAACAGGTTATGGGCCCCGGCCTTTAAACTGATACAAGAGCTGCTATTTGACTTGGGAATCTTGCTGGTCTTTTGTAGACCATTTATCTTATTGATTGGCAACTTGTGGTTATTGAGGACCATCTGGATTGCAATTGGGTGCTTTAAAGCAGTATAACAAACTTGGCACACACTTAGAGTTTTTGGGGCAGTTGAAAAGATGTCGGATCACAGTATCAAAATCAAACCTCTCACAAATGACAACTATCAGGAGTGGGCAGGGGAGATGAAGGCATTATTAATGCGCAGTGGACTTTGGAGGGTGGTTTCTGGCAAAGTTACAAGGCCTGCAGCATCAGAGAGCGATGCACTGGCTAAATGGGAGACTATGGTAGAGAAGGCAGCAGGTGAAATCTACTTGGCTGTTGAAAGTGACCAAAGGGTCCACTTTAGAGGCCAAGAGGATGATCCTAAAACCATGTGGGCTAGTCTCGAGACGGCGCATTTGCACAAGAAGCCAGGTGCAAGGTTCAATGCCTATGACGAGTTGTTCTCAATTCACAAAGCTGATGATGAGTCACTCACAAGTTTGGCAACAAGAGTGGAGAAGGCAATGTCAAACATCAAAAATCTTCGTCCAAGTGACTTTACTTTGGAGAAGCTGGATGATGAATTAGGTTGCATGGCAATGATTCGTGCCCTGCCAGATGACTATGCCAATTTGACGTCGAACTTGTTGCTGGTGGAGAAGCTGGACAAAAATGTAATCCTTCAAGCCTTCAAGGCTGAAGAACTCAACCGTCAGCGGCGTGTAGATGTGGGAGAGCGGGCAAACAAAATCTCTGCTTCTAGTGGATATGGTGGGCCAAGAGGAAAACCAATTTGCTTTTATTGCAAAGAGGAAGGGCATGTCATTAGATATTGTCCAAAGCGAAAGAAGAATGGTGGAAATAATGCCAAGAAAGCAGAGGAAGTGAAGGAGGCAGTGCCTGCTGTGGAGAAGGCTGGAAATGCAAGTACTTTGGTTGATTATGCATTGGCAACATCTGCTGACCATCGGTTTGACTGGAATACAGACTCAGGGGCCACTTCTCATATGACCCCACATAGACACTGGTTCAAAACATATACCCCATTGCAAAAACCAGTTAGATTAGCGGACAACACTGTTATATATGCAGAGGGCATCGGATCTGTTGTCTTTAGACCAGTTATAGATAGAAAAGCAGTTAGAGATGTTGAATTTACCAAAGTGTTACATGTACCAGGCTTGCAAAATAATCTCTTCTCAATATTACACTTGACACAGCATAGAGGCTTTAATGTACATATCTCCAAATCTGCAATGAAGTTTGTTATTAATGGTCATGTGCCTTTTGTTGCAAAAATTGGTGATGATAATGTTGGTTACCTTGTTGGTGAGACAGTTGTAGATGAGGAATATGTGCGATCAGCAGTGGCATCGTCCACTCTGCCTCTGGATCTGAATTTGTGGCATAGGAGGTTGGCTCACCATAATTATGAGAGTGTCAAGAATATGGTTCGTGACAGCATGGTTGAGGGACTAACCATGACTTCTGATAACAAGCCTGATCCAATCTGTGAGCCATGCTTGGCAGGCAAGATGCATGCCAATCCATTTCCTTCGTCGAAAAATCGTGCTACAAAGCTGTTGGAGCTCATTCACACTGATGTTCACAAAGTGGGGGTTGCTACACATTCTGGTTTCCAATATTGGGTCACATTTATTGACGATTACTCTCGATTTCGTGTTGTATTCCCTATCAAGACCAAGGACATGGTCTTTGATGCATTTAAAAGGTTCAAAGCTTATGCCGAGAATCAATTGGGTCATACTATTAAAACACTTAGGGATGACAAAGGAGGAGAATACATGTCTAGAGAGTTTTTGCGATTTACAGATGAATGTGGCATTGTCAGGCAACATACAGTGCGAAATAGGCCACAACAGAATGGAGTGGCAGAGAGGGCCAATAGGACATTGTCAGAACGGATCACGGCTATGTTGGAAGAGTCTGGTTTGTCAATCAAGTTTTGGGGAGAGTGTTTGGCAGCACTCATTCATGTATGGAATTGTTGTCCAACATCAGCATTGGAGAGGAAAACACCATTTGAACTATGGTTTGGGAAAAAGCCTGATATCAGTCATCTACGAATCTGGGGATGCACAGCCTATGTGCATGTGCAAAGGGATAAATGTACTGCTTTGGGATCACACATGGAGAAGTGCATATTCATTGGATATCCTGATGGTTACAAGGGTTGGAAGTTCTATAATCCATTCAGAAGTTGTTGGGAGAGATGGGATATCATGTTCCAATGCCATCCACACTATACATGGACAATCAGTCAGCAATCAGTGTTGCAAAGAATCCAGAGCATCATGGTCGCATGAAGCACCTTGACTTGTGCTTTTACTGGCTTCGAGATAAAGTGAAGGAGGGATTCATTCAGCCAGTCTATCTGCAAACAGACCAGATGCCAGCTGATTTATTGACCAAGGCCTTGCCCCGAATTAAAGTGATGCTATTCAGGCAGCTTATGGGACTTGTTCCTTGAAGGCTTGTAGGATTAGGGGGAAGGTCCGGTTTTGGAGCATTTGGCAAAGTCATTGGAATTGGAACTGATAAGAATGGGGGAGAGAGACAGGTTCAGGGGGAAGTCAGTGTTGGGCTGTTTTCTTGAGAGATGTGTCATCAGGGGGAAGTGTTGAAAATGGTGATAACACATCACACAAACATCCTAACACATGTACAAATGCACTAACACATACCTATGATACTATACTTCAACTTTGCTTAATAGTAGTTAGCTGACTTTGTTGATATTTCTTCATGTACTGTCCCCAGATCATTGTTATGTCTGGAGCGCGATATAGTGGACACCTAAACTCACGCCTCCATGTAGGAACTGTCATAGATCGACCATACAGCCTAGTTTTACATATTTGTACAGGTAATACCCGGTAGTACACTTGATTTGGTTATTAGACATTGCTACTTAAATAGACCACTATTATCAAAGTCTATTGTCTAAGCATTGTCTAAGAGGGTTTATAACTGCATCTGGCTGGTGTTTCATCAGCAGTCAGTTATCTAGTCTATTGCTAGTTTCTAACACTGACTTTATTGATATTTCTTCATGTACTGTCCCCAGATCATTGTTATGTCTGGAGCGCGATATAGTGGACATCTAAACTCACGCCTCGGTGTAGGAACCGTCATAGATCTACCATACAGCCTAGTTTTACATATATGTATGGGTAAAACCATACACTTGATTTGGTTATTAGACATTGCTACTTTAATAGACCACTATTATCAAAGTCTATCATCTAAGCATTGTCTAAGAGGGTTTATAACTGCATCTGACTGGTGTTTCATCAGTAGTCAGTTATCTAGTCTATTGCTAGTTTCTAACAGAAATATCAACAAAGTCAGCTAACTACTATTAAGCAAAGTTGGAGTATAGTATCATAGGTATGTGTTAGTGCATTTGTACATGTGTTAGGATGTTTGTGTGATGTGTTATCACCATTTTCAACAATTTCTGGGCTTCATAAACTTCTATAGACACTTTGTGAAAGATTTCGCCAAGGCAGCAAAACCATTAACTTGTCTTACTGGGAAAGATGAATGGAGGTGGACGGAGCTACAGGATGTAGCTTTTGAGAAATTAAAAACAACTATTGTGGAAGAGGTGGTGTTGCAAATTCCTAACAAGGACAGGCAGTGTAGAGTTGAGGTGGATGCCTCAGACTTTGCCATCAGAGGAATCCTATTGCAACAGATAGAAGATGACAAGTGGAAGCTGGTTGCTTTCATTTCAAAATCCCTTAATGATGCTGAAAGGAACTATGAGATCTATGACAAAGAGATGCTCGCAGTTATGCATGCATTTTACGAATGGTCCCACTACCTAAAGGGAGCCAAACAGATGGTGGAGGTTCTGACAGATCACCAGAACCTCACATACTTCAGAAAAGCGCAGAACTTAAACAGATGGCAGGTGCAATGGGTCACAGACCTACAGGATTACAATTTTGTAATCAAACATAGGAGTGGAAAGTCTAACACAAAGGCAGACTTGTTGTCACAGTGGGCAGGACATGCCTGAGGAGAAAACGATAATGAAGGGGTGGTTCTACTCAAAGAACACCTCTTTGTATGAGTATTTGATGATGATTGTGCAATAGACAACATCATAAAGGATATCAAGGAAGTGCCCAAGTGGCAGTGGGAGACCCAGGTGGTCAAGGGCCTCAAGAAGGCTGGAGGAGAATATAAACTGGAAAAAGGACTTGTCACCTGGAAGGGAAGAGTCTATGTACTGGTGGCTGTGGCATTGCAAGAAGACATTATCGCAATCCACCACTCTTGGGGACACTTGGGTGTTGCAAAGACATTGGAGTCTTTAACATGAAACTTTTGGTGGCCAAATATGCACAGAGATATAGAGTGTTATATCCCTGGCTGTGAAACTTGCCAGACAGCAAAGCCAGACAGGACAGCACACATGGCACCCTTACAACCTAATGAGGTCCCCTCTGAACCATGGGAAGTCATATCAGTAGACTTCATAGGACTGTTGCCAGAGTCTAAAGGCAATGATATGATCTTGGTGATTGTGGACAGGTTCACCAAGAAGTCTTACTTCTTACCCACAATGGCAGACATTACATCGCAAGGAACAGTGGTGCTATTCAGAGATAATGTATTCCAGGAGCATGGACTCCCAAGGAAAGTAATTAGTGATCAGAGGCCTCAATTTGCCTCCAAATTTATGGATGACCTCTATGGGATGTTGGGGATTAAGGCTAACAGGTTGACAGCCTACCACCCCCAAATGGATGGACAAACAGAATGGGTGAATCAGGAAGTTAAAGAATTCCTGACCATATTCATGAACAACCAACAGGATAACTGGAGTGATTGGTTGTCAGTGGTGCAATTCTGCCACAATGATTGAGTTCACTCAGCAATGGGATTCACCCTGTTCTTCATGAATTATGGATGACACCGGAATACACGCTGGCCCAGAGCCTGTGCTGAGGCAACGTAAAGCTCAGACAGGAACAGGGGAAAATTCAGGTGCCAGTCCAGTTAAAAACCATCCAACTACTGTAGGGACTGCAGGCCAGGAGTGCTAATGCAGAGACCAGTAGACAGGACACCCCTGGGTTGCTTGTGACTGGTTGGACACCAGTGGGCAATTTGGTTAGTCTGATCCTCACATGGAAGAGGTTGGGAAGTCGTTCCACCCATAAAAGGCTAGATGTAGAGCAACTTGCTCTGTAAGGAGATTTTGCAACAGGAAAGGTACCTGAGAGGGGCCCAAGCTGTGGTGGTACGAAGCTTCAGGCAGACATGGGTAGAGCTGTCTGAGTGCTAACCTCCTGCTGGACTGCTGGCTGTGGCATTAGATCCTGAGCAGTCACTGGAAAGCCCATCAGGATTGGTTTGATCCCAAACTGGTGAGGTCAGGAGGCGATACCGACCCGAGAGGACATATTCTATGTTGGTGACTAGTAGGGGAAGTTAAATTACCACCAGGCTGCTCATGTGGCATGAGTCCGAAGGAGTAGTGGAATCTTTTCCAAAGCTTGCTTAAGTTGTAAATGAGGTTGGTGTTCAAGTAGGCTTCACTATGCCAGCGCTAGTTGAGTGCCAGCTCCCGCATTGGATGTGATTGCTCTCCTCTCTTGTTAACTTGTGTATTTCAAGCTAGAGAGACTGATTTTGCCAATAAGGGGTTGGACCCTACTTATGCACCAAAAGTGGTGGCGGTAGAACAGCTGGCTAGGGAACTGGAGGAGGTGCACACAAAGGCAAAAAAGGCCTTGGAGAAAGCAGCTCAGATCATGAAAGAGTGTTATGATATGCACTGCTGAGAAAACCTGGCAACAAGGTTTATCTCAGCACAGAGAATATACCAGTTATTTGAGCAACCAAGAAGCTTGATGGGAAGTTCATTGGTCCATTGGAAGTCATCACCAAAGTTGGTGAATTGTCTTATAAACTAAAAATCCCAGCATCCTGGAGAGTGTACAATGTCTTCAATGAAGTCTTGTTGAAGCCATACAGGGAACCAGTGTTTCCCAAACAAAAAGCAAAGGCAGCAGCATGCAAGGATGCACAGATGGTGGAGGAGTCCCAGGAGGACAAATACGAGGTAGAGGAAGTTATGGATAGTTGTGTCAGTGGACGCAGAGGTGGAAGGTTGGAATACCTCATTAAATGGAAAAATTATCCAGTGGAAGAGTCCATGTGGGAACCAGCAGAAAATGTTGCCAACGCAAAGGCAAAAGTTAAAAAATTTCATAAAGAAAATCCTCATGCTCCAATGCACATACAACATATGGGGACAATGCAGTGCAATCCCTACAGGATGACTCCACAGGAGCGGAAACAAAAGAAACTATTCAGATGGCAGGATGGGCACTTTGGGCATGAGTACTTAGAAAATATGGAGTGCAGATGGTGCAACTGGAAAGGGAGTTGGGCACAAATTCAGGAGCTGCCCAACGACACCAATGGGACATTCTCCAGAGATCTGGAGTGCAGTGGGTGTGTGGTACCCATGCTTAATTTCCCACAGAAGGGAAGAGACAAGGAGTTGGAAGTGGAGCGCTGGGCACATGAGAAAGACACCGAGTGTCTTCAAAAGAAAATCTTGAAAAGAGCGGAAGAACCAGCAGCTGCTAAGGAGAGCAGCAAGTTGGAGGAGGAACAACAAAGAAGGATTAAGGGCATTGCACACCCTACAAAAAAATTAATTCAGTGGAAAACCACTGTTGAGGAGATAGAAGATGAGGAGTCAGAACAGTCAGGCTTGATGCCTGAAGAAAAGAGTGAGTGGTTGGACCACTTTTATGAGAGAATGAAGAGGGATCCACACTATGTGGATGTGGAAATGTCAGCCTCTTGGGATGCGAGGCCTTAAGGGGGGGTGATGTTATGAGCATAACTCATGCCCCTATCATTTTACAGTAACGACGTTGATGACATATATGAAGATATGGACTTGGAGAGTGGAGATTCATTTTTCTTTTCTTTTTATCTATTTCTTTGGACTCAAACGTATAGATATGAGGGCTGGGCAATGAGACTTCATGGAAGGAATGCTTATGTGAACACTGCAGCCCATATATAGAAGGAGGTTAGGTCAGCATCAGCTATGGGACTGGACCGAGTGCCGACTAGGACAATGGCCTGATGATGGGCCTATGCCATGAAAGGAATCATGGGCAGCATGGCGCCTGAGGGGCGACTTGGGAATACCTGCATGTACCAAGGGACCAGTACTGGGATTCATGGGAATGGCTGAAGGCGCTACACAATAAGACACTGCCATATATGGGGAGATTGGTGTGGATATGGTTACATGGGCACAGACTTGGCTGCTGTGCATCACCTTTTATTGTGAGAGGTTTTAGCTGCGTGCTGACTGCACACAGACCATAGAGAGACATATATAAGGGCTGTAGTTTAGTGTAGGTAGCCCTTAAGTCTCTAGATAGTTTTTGTCACCTAGACATTACTAGACAGAGCAATTGACTTGTCTTTGGCCTAACAAGCCATCACTGTGGGACATTGAGGGTTGTGTTTAGGGACCTCCTAACAACTTGTGCCTCCTTTTCTCTTCATTTTCTTCATTTCAAGAAACCCATATTTGCACTACAACCTTCTATTTTATGTTTTGCCTTTTGTTTGACTTTATTTTGCTTTGTTTCACTTCATTTAAAATTTTACCATGACATTACACAAAAGGAAAAAGGTATATCTCTAGATATGGTTTATACCTAGTCTTGCACAATACATTTTTGTTAAAAATTTTTATACACAAAAAAGGGCCACTTGAAGGCCAGTGACAGCCAAAATGACAACAAGTCCAACATGACCACACCAATGCCTCAACAAGAACCAGGACACAGTGCTACAGCTGCCTGGCCTTCCCCTTCCCCTTCAGAACTGGAATTTATTCCTCAGAGTCAGTCTTCCAACTCAAGTTCAATAATTTCCTCATCTAAAAAGGATGGCCAATGGCCTTCTGCCACTCACCTAGCCCACCCCACCCCAACTTGGACTGTTTCATCTTGTTTGCTTTGTCCTTCCCTTGCTTGCATCCCTCAGCAAGTCCCACTTGAAAGCCTCCCTCATATTCAAGACATAAGAAAGCTTTGATGACCTTGCAAATGATTATGTGCCATTCATCCCAGGGCATTTCCAGTAACTTGTTGAGGTCCAGGAGGTTGTCATGAAGGACAGTTCAGATGGTTAGCTTTGACAATGGCTTAGCTGAAGTTTTGATGGGTGTGGGCACCTCAACTTTGACTTTGGTGGAAGGAGTTTTGATGCATGTCAAGAGGTGCATAGGGACCTCAGTCTTGACCTGCTTTGAATGGGAGGGCCTGGCCCCCCTGCTTTCTTCTAACTCAGCCCAGACTTGCTTCAGATCTTTATTTTCAATGATGAATCACAGCAGGTGCAGCTGGACTTCCTCAAACTGCTCTGGCATAGTTCCAGCCACAGAGCAGTTGCTGGTGTGTCACCTTGCATTGCAAGCATTTCCTGTTGAGTCATCTGGCCTCCAGTACACACAGGTTTCACAATTGGGCCTTTGAGAGTTGGAGCACTAGAAAGAGGGTTAGAAACCCAGCAAATCATTTGGCCATACCAGTAAAAATGTGCTTTGTCTTCAAATGGCTGCTCTTCTCCAGCACAGATCAGTCCTGCCTCTTTTTGTGTGTAATGCACCTTGAATTCAAATTCTTTCATGACTGGTAGTTGGTGCTGCATCTTCTGTTTACTTGGTTTGGCCCATGCCTTGGAACCCAATGGCATGTTAGGCATTGACCTGGTCCTTCACATAGGAATCTCCACACCATCAAAACTGAGGACCTTCACCTGCCACTTTGACCTTGTTGCTTGGCCCAAGGTACTGGCTTTGGGCTCAGCTGTTGGTGTCTGGAAAGTGGGCATCACTGTCTTTGTCAGGGCAGCTGCTTCTTTGTTGTGACCTTTGTTTGCACCCTCACATCAGATGTATTAGCCTCCAGACAAGGTAATTCATCTGCTACCACTAGGTCTTTAATTCAGAAACCAAGTATGGCAAGGAAGGACAACTGTATACATACCATTGAGAAAAACTTGGATGACTAGGAATGCCAGCAAGCTGGCTGGCTGCACATAATTTCCTTGGTGAACCTGTAGGGCCACAGTTTTGCAGAAATTTGCAACACATGCAATATCTTTGACATTGATGTCACCTAGATCAAGTTGCTCATATAATTTTCTAGGCATGGGCTTTTCAGGGGCATTACAGAACTTACCAGGAAAGCAGTGAAACCATTGAGCCAGGCTGCCCATGACCAGAATGAAGCTGCAGATTTGTGGGCCTTGACAAGAGCATTGAAACATTTGTTATCAAAGCTGGGCATGGCTAAAGTTAATTGTTTCATGAAGAAAGTTTAATGATAATGGCTGCACTTACTTTATGATGAGCACAGGCAGGGATGAAGGAATGAAAGAAGAGCAAGACAGCATTTAGGAGCATTCTGCACTTATATGGACACCTTTTGTTTGGGCTTATTTGGGTCAACAGCATTTTGAAATAATGAATATCACATTCAGTGTCTTGGTGCTATAGGACAATTGCCTGGGGACAGTCAAGATTTCAGTTTGGGGTGGATGATATGCATGTTGCACACTGAGGGTGAAGTTGAACCAGATGGGTACTGGCATTATTGAAGCAAGCATCAAAGCATTTGAAGTCTTGAAGGATCTCTGGAGAGAATGATGGTACTGGCAGTTCTTGCATCAACAAGCTTGTCAAACATCATTCAGGCTCAAAGGAGGATCAGTGATAGGCAAGTGCAGTTGAAGTTCAAAACTTGATCAGCTTCAAATTGGCATCTTGACATCAATTGATGGTTGATCAAACATATTGGTTCCAGCTACTTTTAACATTGCTGTGGTGCTGCCATGCCCATACAAGTGATCCACTTTTGAATTGCAGCCCTGGTGCATCAAGAAAAGACAAATTCAGTCCCTGAAAAGGTTGCAACTGTTGCCTTGTGACTGAGGCCTATTCTTGCCTATGCCCACATTGGAATTTGCACACCTTTTGGTTTTTAGGTCTCCCTTATGTTGAAAAGTCTGGCAGCAGTGCCTGGCACCCTGACTAAGTGGGTCTTTCAACTCACCTTTACTTAGACTGGATGTGCCTTAAAATAGACTTGTTAGTTATTTGAACTGAAGGACAACAGCTCAGAATGCCCTCCTTATATGCATTTCATGAACCCTAACCTAAGTACATGTACACTACTTATTATGGTTATCTTACTAATCTTTGGTACCTAACTTGGTCCCTTAATGAGTCATTCTGAGTCATATCTATTATTACTTATTTCATGATGTTCTAAATGACATCATTTATTCTATACATGAGTCATATCCATGAATAGATATTCTACATTATTCTAAATGACATCATATGCTTCTATATGAATCATCATGAGTCATTTATGATCCATATACCATATATAGTTAAATATGAAACACAATCTAATAATAGTCTATTATATAATCACTCCTGTGTGACACTAAGTCTACTTTTCTGATTACATAAGTAATTAGTAATCTTTGTATTATATAAGACTATTTTTCAACACTCCCCCTTGTTGAATATTTTACCAAACATAGATCTAAGTATCCTGTTCATAAAACTGGAGTAATTGCTTTTAGTCTGTTGTGATACCACACAACTTAAGCATACTATTATGTTTATTCAACAATAAGTTTTTAGTTAATATGTCAGCTGCTTGATCTTCAGTCTTTATGTAATAAAGATCAACCAAATCATCTTTCACACATTGTCTAATATAATGATATCTGACATCCATATGTTTCATTCTTTGTTCTTGAGCTGGATTAGAAGCCATGTAAATAGCTGCTTGATTATCCATTATAAGAGGAATGGATTGTATCTTATATCCAAGTTCTTCAAACAAATTCTTTAACCACGATATTTGTCTACATGTGTCTGATGCAGCCATGTATTCTGCTTCTGTAGATGATAATGCTATTGTTTTTTGTTTAGCTGATTTCCAGTAAACTGGTGCTCCTGCTAATTTTGCAATCATACCAGTTGTTGACTTCTGATCTATTGGATTTGAAGCCCAATCAGCATCAGGATAACAAATTAATCCATAAGCATCCTTTCCATCATATTTTATACAATAATTTAATGTGCTACCAACATATTGTATAATATGTAATGCCTTCTTGATATGTTCTTCTGAAGGATTACTAACAAATTATGACATTAGAATTGTAGCATATACAATATCTAATCTTGTACACATTGCAAGAAATAATAATGAACCTATTAGCTGCTGATAGTAGGTTATCATTTCTTGAGTAGCTTTGCCTTCTATTTGTTTATTAGGTGTATAACCAGCTGGTAAAGGCATATTAACTGGTTTTGCATTTATCAAACCAAACCTTTCTACTATTTTTTTTAGCATATTTAGTTTGATCTATTGTAACAGTATGATTGTTTTTATCAATCACAATGTTCATTCCTAAGTATTCACTTAGATCACCTAAGTCTCTACTTTCCCATTTGTTCATAAATCTTTGTTTTAATTTATTAACAGTATCTTCATTATTGCCCATGAATATTATGTCATCAACATATAAAATGATAATAACTATATCATTTTTGTTATGATAAACATAAATTCCTGTAATAATCTTTTAAATCCAAGTTTAACTATACTGTTATGTGCTTGTATATTCCAAGCTAAAGATGCTTGTTTCAAACCATATAAAGGCCTTTTTAATCTGTAGACTTTATCTTTATTATTGGTTTTGAAACCTTCTGGTTATTCCATATATATCTCTTCTAATTGGCTGTATAGAAAAGCAGTTTTAACATCTAGTGCTTTGAGTACCCATCCCTCTAAAGCTGCTAGTGCCAGTAAGATTCTGACAGTTTCAAATCTTGAAACTGGACTAAATGTGGCTCCAAAGTCTATTCCTGGTACTTGTGAAAAGCCTTGAGCTACTAGTCACACTTTGTATCTATTATCTAGTGGCTTTATCATATAAACCCATCTACACCCTATAGGTTTACAATCTTTAGGTCTATCTACTAATTCCCATACATGTCTTTTTTCTATCGATTTAATTTCTTCTTTCATGGCATCTACCCATTTATTATAGATTTGAGGATCTTTAATTTTAGCAAGATCTCTATATACAACAGGTATACCTTTCTTTCTATTTTCTTGTTCTGCAAGTTTATTTGCAGCTTTTGAAAGAAATATCATGAATTTATTTTTCTGGATTTTAGCTTTTCTTTTAGCTAACCAATCCTGATCTTTATTTATATTGGATATTGATTTTGTTAAATCAATTATAGGACCTTCTAAATCTTCAATATTTAGATCTTGATCCTGTGATTTTGGATCTTGTATTCAGAAGTTTCTGTTATATGTTCAACATCTCTCATAGTTTTATCTAAATCAAGTTCAATCTGTTCTGGAACTTCAAAATGAACTTTTTGTTTTTCTGTAATTCAGCTTCAATCTGAACTGGATGTTTATCTCCATAAACATTATCAGTTATAACTCTAACTTTTGGTATTCAAGAAGATTTTCAAGTTTGTTGTTGTATAACAGCTCTCTCTTGTTCTCTAAAACCAAATGGATGTGATGATTGATCTGGAATATTAGGTTTAGAAATAATTCTAGGTCTTCCAGCTTGTAATTTATCTCTTTTAGCTGCTGTAAGATCTAATTTCCTTCCAACTCTTTTTTGACCTGTTAAAGTAGCTTGATCAAGAACTTGTCCCCAAAAATCATCCAATAACCTTTCTGAAACTCTATCTTCTTTTCGAAGATTGATAGAAGGTGGAAATGGATTTTCTTTAATGATTTTTTGAACAACAGCTCTATGATCTTCTACTAGTTTTGAAATATCTAAAGATTTTTTCTCTTTAGGTTTTTCAACTATTTTAGGTTTATAAGGTGGTATTTTAGAAATAGAATATTTCTTCCTAATATCCTCATATTGTTGAGCTATATTTTTCATCCTTTTAAAAGGATCTCCTTGATTGTTTGATTTAGAAACAGATTTATCTAATTTTTCATTAGATTTTGATTTATGTTGTTCTTGATCCAAATCTTTATCAGAATGTTCTGATCCAGTATAATAATCAGAAGAATCACTGTCATTATTATGATCATCAGAACCCAATGTATCATTTCTTTTAAAACTATGTGAATCATGAAATGATTGCCTTTTATCATTAATTGTAGTGTCATGATTTTCAAAGTTTTCTGTATCAGGAATTGTTTTTAGATCTAAAGTTGGGTAATTATCTTTAATTGATTTATTTTTGGATAATTTGGGAAATGTATTTTCATCAAATATGGCATGTGTGGCAATTACAACAGCATTCTTATTATTCATGAACTTATATGATTTATTATCATATCCAATGAATATCATTGGTTCAGCTCTTGGTGATAATTTATCTTTTCTTCTTTCTTTTACTATGTAAACATATGCCAAACATCCAAATATCCTAAAATTTGATATATCAGGTTTTTTATTCATCAAATTTTCATGGGGTGTAATCCATTTTGTTCATCTTAATGGTGTATGATTATATATATGAATAGCAGTCTCAAAAGCAAAAGACCACCATGACTTAGGACAACCAGATTCTAAAAGCAAAGTATGTGCTTTCTTTAAAATGGTTTCATTTAATTGTTGTGCTCTACCATTTTGTTGACTAAGTTCATGTAATACCTTTTTCTTGAAAATAGTCTGTAAGCTTTTTATTTACAAATTCTCCCCCTCGATCTGAACACATACTTTTAATTTTTGTATTTAATTGATTTTCCATATAAAGAATATATCCTTTAATGGAATTAAAAGTATCAGATTTAGATTGCAGTAATGCTATTTGAGCAAAAGAAGAATAATCATCTAAAATTAATGAAGTATATTTTTGTTTATGATAAGAAATTATTGGCGTTTCTATCAAATCAACATGTATAAGTTCAAGTAATGATGTTGCTCTACTTGAAGAAACATGATAAGGTTTATTATCAAGTTTACCCATAATACATGTATGACATATATTATTCATATGTGGTTTACTAATTTTAGTACTATTTTCAGTATTTCTGAACATATGGCTTAACACATTATCATTTGGATGTGCCATTCTTCAATGCCAAATAAAATAATCAATAGTTTGAGAACTATTATTAGTTAACAAATATTGTGAAGATCATTTAATAACTGTTGATAGCCAATGTATAGAATTGGTTTCTAGTGGATAACCAGTGAATGTTATGTTCCCTTTATGTATTATAGTTTTATGTTTTGTGTGATGGACTTGATAGTCCATACTAGTTAGTTGTGGTACAGAAATAATTCTGTATGGTAACCTTGGCATATAGCACACTTTCCAGTTTATAATATGTTTATTATGTTGAAAACATATTTTACCTTCTCCTTCTATTAAAGTTTTATTGTTTCTATTAGCTGTAGTAACAGATATTGGTGTAATGAATTTTTATATGATATAAAATCATTAATAAATGGTGTACAGTGTGTTGCACCAGAGTCAATCACCCATTTATCATTTTTATTCATAAACATAATTTGTTCACCAGGAACATTATATTCATAATTACTATTGTTACATATGTTTTGATGTGTTCAACACATCTTTATTGGTTAAATCATCAAGCACTGTAACAGTATCAGTTAAGTAATTATGATGAAAATTTATTCCATACCCTATGTTACTATTATCCATATTTGTGTCTTGATCAATGTATTCAAGACCAGTATCATTGTCATAATATTCTTCATCATGACTTTCATTACTATTTCCACTATTTTCACTTCTAAGTGGAGTTAAAGGAGAAGTTAGTGTTTGAAATATAGGTTTCTCTTGTTCAGGAGAATCATAATCTACTATATCAATGATAGTTTCAAGATATTCTCCTTCTACTGGATGTGGAAGGTTGATATTAATATCTCCAAGTCTATCAATGAGTTTAAAAGTAGATGTAGCTTCCAGTATTTCTTCATTTGTAAATCCAACTGTTTGAATATTATCATAATAATCTTTATAATAAGATTGATTTTCATCATGATCAATAATCATTGGATTAGCAAAATGAATAGTAGTTGAAGAATCATCATTCCAATTTTTCTTCAATCTCTCTACTTCTGCTACTAAAGCTTTATTTTTAAGCTTTTATAGCACAATTCATTTCATTTCACTTCTTCTTATCATCTTTACTTAAAGTAGATGATATACTAGCTTTATTATTAATTTTACTTTGGCAAGGTATAAAGTTTCTTCTAAAATTATTGAATCTTCCTCTAAAAGATCCTTTAAACCTATTATTAGAAGATTGATCTTTGCAATTTGGGTTTGGATTAGGATTCTTTTGAATATTAGATCCAATATTAGCAATTTGGACTGTTGGTCTATTTTTTCCTTTTGCTTGCATAAGATTCCATTCATTCTGAATTCTAGGAATGATTTTAGCAAGTGTAAAATCTTCAATCTTACTGTCAACAATATTAGTAACTAGGTTACCATATGTTTGACTAAGATTATGTAATATAAAGAAACAAACTACAAAATCTGGAATTCTGTATGTTGCTTCTGTTCCTAGATCAGAAACTAATTTTTGCAATTTAGAAATTGCAACAATGGGATCTTGACCAGGTTTCATCTTCCAGTCAAATATAGCTTTATACATAACAAAATATTTAGCTATTCCAGCTAAACCAAATGTTGCATCAAGTTGTGCTATAGTTGTTTTTGGATCTGCACCAACATAAGACCAAAGATTGGGTATTAAAGACATTTTTATAATTCCATTTGTCTTTTTAATATTTTCATCCCAATCAGATCTATCAGAAAAAACTTTCTTATATTTTAAATCATAATAAGTTCTTTCTGCTAATGTGCTATCTTTTTCAACAATCATAGGAGGATATTCAGGTTTATCCTCAGTGATATATCTAGAATATCCTTTCATATCTAAATATGCTATGAGTGTATTTTTCCATTTTTGATAATCAATAACTCCATTGAATATTGTAACCATTTTTTCAAGTGAGTCTTTGTTATCAGATCCTCCACAAAGTTGAATAGTTTCTTGGATTTGTTGATTTTTCTTGTTGAGTCTTTGATTCTCTTTCAATTTATTTTCATATTAAAAATTATGAACCTTCTTTGTCCTATGAAGAGGTCTACTAGGTCTTCTTCTAGGATAAAGGATTTCTTCAGAGTTTTCCTTCTTAAGTTGATTAGAAGAATCTACTTTGTTATCCTTAATATTCCATTCCTTATTAGGTATTTGATTATCTTTCCAATTAGAATTTCTACCTATCTAATCATTTTCATGATTAGAATTAGTATCATTCTTTGGTTGTTTCTCAAATATCCTTTCAAGATGTTTGATTAACCCTTCAATAATATTCTTATTGTCTAACAATGTTAATAACTTCTCCAACAGTTTCAGGGATGTTAGTGACAATTTTTGAGTTTCAGGATTAATGAATGGTGAATCTTCTTCTTCCAATGATAGAATTAAATCCAGATAATACTGTTTGTATACATCCAAAGGAACATAAATGTATGCAGAGTCATCAGGATAATGAATAAATTCATATTGATGAACTCTATCATCAGAATTCTGTATATTCTGATTCACACACTTATCAGACTGTGAAGAAAAAATCATATTTGGACTCATTGAGTCCCTAATAGTACAACTACTATTACAAGGTTTCTTCATACCTTGTAATAATCTCCCACTGACAATCCCAAATGGGGCATTCCTGTTAGGGACGACCTAAACACAACCTAAATGTCTCAAAGTGGTGGCTTGTTCAGCCAGAGACAAGACAGGACAAGACTAAGCTTGTTGCTCAAGAAGAAGTGTCTAGGACACAAACTATCTAGAGTCTTAGGAACTCGCTACCTAAGACTACAACCCTTATAAACCTCTCTCCTGGTCTGTGCGCAGTCAGCGCACAGCTAAAGTCCCTCACAATAGAGACAATGCGCAGCAGCCAAGTCTGCGCCCATATGACCTTACTTGGAGATATCCTCCCACACCAACTCTCTGTCCTTCCATATACAACCATGCCTATTGTCATGCGTCTCGGCCAATTCCCACATACGCTGGTACCTAGTCATTGGTACATCTCGGCATTCCCATGTCGCCCCTCAGGCGCCATGCCGCTCATGTATCCTATCATGGTGTAGGCCCATCATCGGGCCGTCCTTCCTGTCAGCACTCAGTCTATACCCATAGCCGATGCTGACCTAACCACCTTCCATATAAGGGTCACAGTCCTAATGTAGTCTGTCCCTGCGACCAAAGTATCGTCTGAGTCCTGTTTCCTATTGTTTGAGTGCAATGAAATAGATAAAAAGAAAAGAAAAATATATCCTGTGTCTCTAAGTTCGTATCTTCATGAATGTCATTGATGTCATTACTGTGAAAATTGAATGGGACGAGGTATGCTCATAACATCACCCCCCCCTTAAGGCCTCGCGTCCCGAGAGGCTGAAGAAGCTGAGTCCACATAGTGCAGATTGCTTCTCATACATTCATAGAAACGGGCCAACCGCTCAGTTTGTTCTTCTGGCGTCAAGCCTGACCGTTCTGAATCAATGTCTTCCACCTCCTCCACAGTGGTTTGCCATGTTTTTGTAGGGCATACAACACCCTTAATTCTTTTCTGTTGGTCTTCTTCCGACTCACTGCTTTCTTTCGCAGCATCTGATTTCCCTGACCGTTTTAAAATTTTCTTTTGAAGACACTCAGTGTCTTTCTCATGCGCTCAGTGCTCCTCTTCCAACTCTTCTTTCTCTCCCCTTTTTGGGAAATCAAGCACGGGTGACCGCCCGCCACGCTCCAGGTCTCTGGAGAACGTCCCATCGGTGTCGTCTGGCAATTCCATGATTGCCTGCCTATCTCCTGTCCAATTGCGCCATCTGCGCTCCATGTTTTCTAAGTATTTTGGGCCGAACCGGCCATCATCCCAACCAAAAAGTCTTTTGTCCTTCCAGTGGGTTCCCCGACTTTGTTTGTGCTTTGGTGCACTAGGGGTTGATCGGGGAATTGTTTCTGTGTACTGGATGTATATTTTTCTGTTCTTCAGGTTCCTTATGAGCTTAGGAGCCTTTGGGTTTTCTTTATGGAACTTTTTGACTTTTGCTGGTGCATTAGCGACATTCCCAGCCAGTTCCCAGGTGGATTCCTCCACCGGATAATTTTTCCATTTTACAAGGTATTCCAACCTTGCTCCTCCTCATCCGCTAATGCGGCTTTCCATAATTTCTTCCACTTCATATTCATCCTCCTGGGACTCTTCTACCATTTGCACGTCCTTGCGCGCTGCTGCCTTTGCTTTTTGTCTGGGGAATTCCGGTTCCCTGTATGGCTTCAACAAGACTTCGTTGAAGACATTGTAAATTTTCCATGCTGCTGGTATTTTTAGTTTATACGATGACTCACTGACCTTGGCAAGGACTTTGAGTGGACTGATGAATTTCCCATCGAGCTTTTTGGTTGCTCGAATTACTGGGAGGTTTTCTGTGCTGAGATAGACCTTGTCTCCCGGTTTATACTCCCGTGCTGCTTGACGGTGGCTATCATACCGCTCCTTCATGATCTGAGCGGCTTTCTCCAAAGCCTTTTTTGCTTTTGCGTGCACATCCTCCAGTTCTTTTGCTAACTGTTCCACAGCTACCGCCTTCGGCGCGTAGGTGGGGTCCAGACCCTTGTTTGGGTGTCATCCGTAGTTCATGAAAAAGGGTGTAAAGCCCATAGCTGAATGTACCCGATCGTTGTGGCAGAACTGTGCCACTGACAGCCAATCACTCCAATTGTCTTGGCGATTGTTGATGAACATGGTCAGGAATTCTTTTACTTCCTGATTAACTCATTCTGTCTGTCCATCTGTTTGCGGGTGATAGGCAGTTGATCTATTGGCCTGAATCCCCAACATTCCATATAAGTCATTCATGAATTTTGAGGTGAATTGCGGTCCTCTGTCGCTTATTACTTTTCTTGGGAGACCATGCTCCTGGAATACGTTGTCCCTGAACAGCGCTGCTGTTCCCTGAGATGTAATTTCCTTTGTAGTGGGCAAGAAGTATGACTTCTTGGTGAACCTATCCACTATTACCATAATCGTGTCATGTTCTTTCAACATGGGGAGAGGTCCTATGAAGTCAACTGAGATGACTTCCCATGGTTCGGTTGGAGCCTCGTTTGGTCGGAGTGGTGCCGCACATGCTTGTCTATCCGGTTTTGCCTTTTGGCAAGTTTCACAGCCCGGAATGTAGCGTTCTATGTCCTTGCGCATATTTGGCCACCAAAAGTTCCTTGTTAGAGACTCTAAAGTTTTAGCGACTCCAGAGTGTCCCCATGAATGATGGATTGCAATAATGTCCTCTCGCAATGCCACAACTGCTGGTACATAGACTCATCCCTTCCAAGTGACGAGCCCTTTTTCAAATTTATATTCTCCATCAGCCTTCTCAAGGCCCTCGACAACCTGTGTCTCCCACTGCTGTTTAGGCACATCTTTGATGTCCTTCATGATGTCGTCGATTGCACAATCATCATCAAAAACCCATACAAAGAGGTGTTCTTTGAGCAGAACTACCCCTTCATTGTCATTTTCTCCTCGGGCATGTCCCGCCCGCTGTGACAGTAAGTCTGCTTTTGTGTTGGACTTCCCGCTCCTATGTTTTATGACGAAGTTGTATTCCTGCAAATCCGTCACCCATCTTGCCTGCCGGCAATTTAAGTTCTGTGCCTTTCTGAAGTAGGTTAAGTTCTGGTGGTCTGTCAGAACTTCAACTGTGTGTTTGGCCCCTTTGAGATAGTGGGACCATTCGTAAAAAGCATGCATGACTGCAAGCATCTCCTTATCGTAGATCTCATAATTTCGTTCGGCATCATTTAGGGATTTTGAAATGAAAGCCACAGGCTTCCATATGTCTTTTTCTGTTTGTTGCGATAGGATCCCTCCAATGGCAAAGTCAGAGGCATCCACCTCTACTCTGAATTGACCTTCCTCGTCCGGGATCCGCAACACCACCTCTTCCGCTATAGTTTTCTTCAGCATGTCGAATGCTGTGTCCTGAAGTTCTGTCCATTTCCACTCGTCTTTCCCTGTTAGATGAGTTAAGGGTTTAGCGGCCTTGGCAAAATCTTTGATGAAGTGTTGATAAAAGTTTATGAAGCCCAAGAACTGTTGGACTTCCCGCTTGCATGTTGGTTTAGGCCATTCTGTAACTGCCTTGACTTTGGCAGTTTCCATTCGAACAGAATTCTTGCTGATGACGACTCCAAGGAAATCCATTTCCTTCTTGTCAAAGAAACATTTTTCTGGTTTTAGTGAGAGCTTATGCTCTTCCAGCTTTGCCAATATATGGTTGACCTGTACCGTATGTTCTTCTTGGGTTTTTGAAAATACAAGAATGTCGTCCATGTATATGACGACCCATCCTTCTGCTATTTCAACTCTAAAGATATCATTCATCATCATTTGGAAAGTGGCCAGTGAGTTTGTGAGTCCAAAGAACATGACCAATGGCTCAAAGAGCCCTCTATTGGTCTGGAACGCCACCTTCCACTCATCTCCCTCTTTGATGCGTACGTTGTTGTACCCCCATCATATATCCATCTTTGAAAAGACTTTGGCCTGTGATAACTAATCCACCAGCTCTCCTATCAGTGGTAGTGGATATTGGTTTTTGACCATCATCTCATTGAGTTGCTGGTAGTCCTGTACCAGTCGTAATTTCCCGTCTTTCTTCTTTACAAAGAAGAAAGGTGATGCCATGGGCGATTTACTCGACTGGATTCGCCCAGAATCCAGGTTTTCTTTCAAGAATTCATCCAGTTGTTGTTGTTCATCCCTGTTTAGCAGGTAGATTTTACAATCAACTGGGTTAGACCCAGGGATCAACTCGATAGCATGATCCCATCACCGCCATGGTGGTAGTTCATCGAAAGTCTCTTTTTCAAAGACTTTTCAATGTTTTAGATAGTGTCTGGGGACTGCCTCCTCCAGAGTTCTTTTCTTTGTTTTCTCTGCTTCCTCTGCAGCTATTTTTGTGGCCGTTGACATGTAGGCCCTAACGTTAAGTTCCGGTTCTCCGATGTGAACAGCCAATAATCGATCCTCTGCCTCAAGGTCATTATCTATATCCATCTCATCCTCCAGTTCTTGGACCGAGGAACCCTTCCAACAAGTGCCCGGACAGCGGTTAAACTCCAACGTCTGCTTCTTCCAATTGATGGTTGGGTTGTGCTTCCTCAACCAATCAAAACCTAAGAAGATGCTTGTTTTTGAGAGATGCATCACTGCGCATTCAATGACCTCATGTTCACTGATGCGTAATTTTATTTTTGCCATATACTCTAAGGCACCTCTCGAGTTTTTTGTTCCGTCCACGTTGTACATGGGAATTGGTCAGACCAGGCGTCGCTTCTTTATCTGATGTTTCTCCACGAACTCAGTGCTAATGCAGGTTCCAGTTGCTCCGGAATCTAATAACATTTTGATGTGGATGCTCTTTGATCCGTCCATCTTTGTTACGACTCCTGTCAGGTCGATTTCATTTTAACCGGTTCCCTGCACCGTTTTTTCTCGTAAATGCACCAGGTTCCACATTGCATCAGATTCTGTCATGGCATTCAAGTCGTCCACCAGGTGTCCATCCACCTCTTTTATCCTTTTATTGTCTACCCATTGTTGTAGACATTCCACCGCTATCTGTTTGGGTTGTTCCCAAATTCATCTTAGCATCCACTGAGGTGTCCATGTTTGTAATCTCTGTCCCTTTTTTGCGCTCACTCTCAGGTTTCTTAAGTGATGTATGTTCCCACTGCATTCGTAAAGTAAATCATGCATGTTAATTTGGGAGTCTATTAATACATCACTACTAGAAACCGGAGCGGCAGCCAGTAGTGCTGAGCGCTCACCTACTGGCTCTCTACAAAATCCGAGACTTCCTCTATATGTGCAACTGGGGTCGTTTCCCTATTGTCAACATATCTGACTACTTGTTGGTTTTCTGCACCCCCATGCTGTATGTCCTTTTTCCCCACACTTGTAGCAAGTGGCGTTCTTGGTTCTACAATCCCTTTCTTCATGTCCTCTTTTTTTGCAATAGGAGCAGACTGGTATCGCTTTTTGTTTATTTACATCCATTGCATTTGGATCGGACTGACTTCCTGATACGACTGGCGGTGGTGCCCTGAATTGCCACTGAGGGCATCCATTCGGTGCTGGGGCTCACTCCCTGTATTCCCTTTGTACTTTAGAGAATCCATAGGCTTCGTTAGCTTTACGATAAGCCCTTGTGAGTGCCGTGACTCGTGTCTGGATCTGATGAAGGGTAGCGTTGTCTGGTAACCCTCTGTATTGAATTAATTCTTGACCAAGGGCAGGGTTAAGATGGTTTGTGAACTGGGAGATTAGGGCCTGATTGTTCCAGTCAGTCAACGAAGTGAGGGAGTTGAATTTGATGATGTAGTCCTCCACGATCATTGTCCCCTGCTGTAGTTTTAGTAGCGCTTCGATGGCTTTCTCCTTGGTCTCAGTGGACATGAAGAAGTCATGCATCTGTTGCTTGAAGTCCACCCAGTCTATGAAAGGGAATTGATTTTCCAGCGGTCATCTGACCCATGCACTATTATTGTCTGTACTTTCCCCTGTATTTAGCTGGGCCCAATCCAATTCCGTGCTCCAGCCATTATTGTCAACTTTGTCCTGGTACTCCTGTTGTGCCTCTTGGAAAGCTTTGAGTTTTACCCCACTCCAATCAGCTGCTCTGTCTCCTTTTCCACCTTTGATCCTGTATAGGCAAATTGACACTTTTCACTTAGGATCCTTTTCATTTGCCAGCATGAAGTAAGTCTCCATCTGATGTAACCATCCATCCACTGTACGAGGGTCTCCTTCATAGAAGGCAGGCATTTTGGCTTTTGTAAGAGGTCCGGGCTCCCGACGATTAGATCGTTGATACTCATTGATTATTGCTGCCAGTGCCTGACCAGCACTGGTGATAGCCCGTTGTCTCTCCTCTGCTTGTTGATGGATCTCATTCTCTTGGGCTGCCACTGCTGCTGCTGGTTGTGTATCAGCTAGTGGTTCCAGTGTTTCTGTGTCCTGCCAGTGTGTCCGCCATCCCATCACCACATGGTAAGTGTGGGTGATCATATTGACAGTGAGCCTGAAAGGAGTGGCGCCTAGTTTGTAGTGGCTCATTCCTTCTCTATTGAGACATTCGACGTGGAACCATCCTCTGCAATTGCTGTTGTATTTTTCAATGTGTAGGGTGGTCACCTTGTCGTAAGCTTTTCGAATGATGGTGGTGACTTCTGTTTCTCACAAATTCTGGTCCCAGGAGCAGATCTCTTGGATCTGAGGATAGGCTGGCCACAGAAATTTGTCCCAGTACTGTTTTTTGATTAAAACCAGGTAACAGTAACCTGGTATGTCTGGGTTGAAGCCGCTATTGGCCCATGACATCTTTGGGTAAGGGTAGGGCAACCATGCCTCCCTTTCTATGATCCTTTGCCACTGCTCGATTTCTCTCTTTTTGTGAGCATTGTTTGCTCCCTGTGGGTATTCTTCATTTGAGAGCCAATCTGCTACAGTGGGTACTCCTCTGTGCCAATGTGCTGCGTCACCTCCCTGAGTGATGACTCGTGCTTTATTTTCCTTGTCGGCTTGTGCTGCCGCTGCGTATGACTGCGCTGGTTGCACAACCAGTTTGGGTTCTACTATTGCTGGGTATGCTTGTCCAGCTGCCTCTGCATAGGCTTGTTCAACCGTGACTGTCGTTCTAAGGTTGACTCATTTTATGGGGGTTTGGGCGAGCTTCTGTTGTGCTGCCCTTCACTTGGACTTGGACTGCCCACCGAACCGTACTGTCCACGTGTAATGAGAGACTTTGTGTAGGTCCACCAACTCGTCCCAGGTATACTCGATGTCGTCTCGTCATATAGCCAACTCCTTGATAATGTGACACCATCCTGGTCGGATGCTATCCTGGATGGCGAAGACTACTGTGTCATCTCTAAGTTCTGGTTCCCAGCTGATTATGTTGTAAAGAGTAGGCCAAGCTGGCCAGTTGTACTTGTTGTAGTACTCCTCTTTGAACAAGTACATGTAACAGTACCCATTCTCCCTCCACTGGTTAGGTGCGATAGGGCTCCTTGCTCTTGGTCCTGGGAGGTGTGCTTTGACATTTGCGCGCCACCCCAGTAGTCTGGCTTTGTGGTCATTCCAGGAGTCCTCCCCGATATCTTTAAAGAAATGCCCTAACCCAATAGAGTGAAGATGGGGTTGAGGTTCAGTGACGAGCCGTTCCGGTGTCCTGGCAATGATAGCCCCAGGTGGCTTGGTGATTAGAAGGGGGTCAAATCGAATCCCCTTGCGGCGTTCCTCCTCTTCCTGCTCACACTTCCATTTAGCGTAGCGGGTCGCCTGTATGTTTCCATTCATCGTGTGCATCCACGCGTTCCAATCCTCATGACTCATGGTCATGCCCTCATGTTTGTATAACTCCTGTACGTGGTGCGTGCACTGGAGCCATTCTATTGCTACCTGGTAGCGCCGGATAGCCTTGTCACCATTGTTGATTAATAAGAGCCACTGGTTGTACTTCGATGAGACCAGGGCTAGCCAGATTGGGTTGGAGGTGTTGCCGTTGTACTGGACCTCCAGTAATTCGACAAGGGTTTGGTATTCCCTCTCTGCCTTTTTCATGGCTCGTTCCACTTGCAAGACAGCGCGAGTGGCAGCTCTTTCCATAAGTAAGGCTTCCCAAGCCTCCTTCTGTTCTAGCTCTTGTTGAGCTTCCCGCTCCCGTAGGAGGATCTGCACTTGTATGCGCTCAAGTTGTTGCGACTCCTTTCGGTGTTTCCACCATAGTCGGACATGGTTATCATAGCGGCGAATGACTGTGTCGCCAATAAATTCTCTGGGTCCTGTCTGGACCATGTCGTGAACTGTTACCCAGTCCGCCTCGAAGATGCACCCGATCTCCGAGAGTGTTGCCTGGGCATAGGGTAGTATGTATGTAAACGAGCACTGCATTGTGTCTCATTTGGATTCTGCTGTAATAAGATCTTCAACCAAGTTCAGGCCTCCACCGACACTTGATCCGTTCTTCTGGCAATTAATCCGTGCCAATCGATGATGTCCCTTGGGAAACAAGGGAGTTGCTGTCTGCTGTGTCATGGGTCCGAAAGCTATCAATATAGGTGTGCCTGGCAATTCGCCCTAATGTCCTTGTGCCTAGTTATCAACCCTGATAACAAAGTAGGGGTTGCTAGTACAGAGGGTATGAAGGGACTTTGGTTCAGCCTTGATACACACATATACCGAGTTTTTTCACTCGTTCCTGAGCTTTCGGCAATAATGGTATACTATGCTCAGGGCACGTCTGTGGTCTCCTGCCTATGCTCTCCCGACACACTAGTATTCTCTTCCACTACTGTTTGGTAGACAGACCCAACGGGTGAATTGAGAATGTCTCATTCGACGCCCGTTGACAGTACCGTGTCATAGTTGCCTGGAGAGGTTGCGGGCTGCGCGGTTACTACCTCTCAGAAATGAAACTAGGCCATTGGCGTTCTGAGCAATGATGAGCCAAACATGCTCGGTGCTTAACCAACGGGGTAGAGTGGTAAAGACTCTAGATTATGTTAGGGATGACCTAAACACAACCTAAACATCTCAAAGTGGTGGCTTGTTCAGCCAGAGACAAGACAGGACAAGACTAAGCTTGTTGCTCAAGAAGAAGTGTCTAGGACACAAACTATCTAGAGTCTTAGGAACTCGCTACCTAAGACTACAACCCTTATAAACCTCTCTCCTGGTCTGTGCACAGTCAGTGCGCAGCTAAAGTCCCTCACAATAGAGATGATGCACAGCAGCCAAGTCTGTGCCCATATGACCTTACTTGGAGATATCCTCCCACACCAACTCTCTGTCCTTCCATATACAACCATGCCTATTGTCGTGCGTCTTGGCCAATTCCCACATATGCCAGTACCTAGTCGTCGGTACATCTCGGCGTTCCCATGTTGCCCCTCAGGCGCTGTGCCGCTCATGTATCCTATCATGGCGTAGGCCCATCATTGGGCCGTCCTTCCTGTCAGCACTCAGTCTATACCCATAGCCGATGCTGACCTAACCACCTTCCATATAAGGGTTGCAGTCCTAATGTAGTCTGTCCCTGTGACCAAAGTATTGTCTGAGTCCTGTTTCCTATTGTTTGAGTGCAATGAAATAGATAAAAAGAAAAGAAAAATATATCATGTGTCTCTAAGTTCGTATCTTCATGAATGTCATTGACGTCGTTACTGTGAAAATTGAATGGGACAAGGTATGCTCATAACAATTCCACCCTGGGATGACTGGCTCCTTAGAGCCCTCTCTGGCCTCTGTCCTGAAATGGGGGATGTGCTCTTCCCTGGCCTTGTCATGTTGAGGGGGGAGAACCCCAACAACCTCGTTTCTTCTGATATAGGGGTTCTCATAACCCCAAAAGATGTGCACTTGAACTATTTTATCAGCTTTCAGAAATAACAGCTGATTTGAATAGCTTACTCTTGGCTCATCAGCCAACTGCATCATTTTGTCCAGTTCATGGACAGCCTGCTCATCATAGGCCCTCTTGGCCTCATCATAATCATACCAATTATGATAAGTTTCCCCATTGAGCATCCAAATTGGCCTTTCATTGGCCAATCTGCAGACTGCAAGCTGGTGACTCAGCTCAGCCCCTTTGAGACCCCTAAGGGACTCAAAACCAGGGCCCACTCTTGCTCCTGCTGTCAAACAATGAACAGCAGGTCTGTCATAGATGGGGAAACCTTTGATGTCCTTGACACCAAAGTTTGGCCTGTACTCCTCAAGTACATCTTCCTCCTCCTCAATCTCAACATCACTTTCTGCATTCTCATCCTCCTCAATCTGATCTGGGTGCAAATATACAAAATGATCTACTTTATCAGTTGTATCAATTAACTGATCTTCAAGATTATAGATATACTGACATTTGCCTTCCTCATTAATATATTTTATGCCCAAAACTCCAGGGTGCAGGTCATTGATGTCACAAAATTCTTCAATGACATAGCAATCCCTAATGAAACAATATGTGTCACATTGTGATGCATATCCAATGAGGGGGGCTGGCAAAGTAGTTGACTTTACCAGTGGCAAATAGTCATTTGCATCTCCTGAATTTTTTACAAGATTCCAGGAAACTTGACCCTGAATCAACTTCACTAATTTGGTGAGACAATGTGCTGGCTTGGCATTCATCATATCCACCTCCTGCCACTTCTCACAAATTTCATCTACATCCTTTCTATCTAATTTATGATTAGTTGCAACTACCCTGTGAATTATACCATCATTGATATAATTTTGCTTCTCCAAAGCATCCACAAGGTAATTAGAGAAATTGTATTGGATAGAGAGGGGACCAACGACAATGGTGAGGGGGTACATTTTGATATATTTAAAAATTTGTTTTTTGAAAAAATTTCTGTAAAAGAAATTATATTAGCCAGAGTTCTTTAATCCCAGATATCATGAGAAAATAGAATGTAAGTGCTGGTTTGGCCTGAACTGCCAAGTTGAACACAATTGTTATGGATTTCCTTTTTCAGCAACACAAACAATATTGGAGATTTGTGCAAATGTTGCTATGTCAATGGTTTATCAGGGGCTCCTACAAATTCCCTGCATATGAAAATTCCACCACTATGTACTAGTATGTATGTATGTGTGTATGTATGTGTGTGTATATGTATCTCTACTGTGTAATGACATCCTCAGATATCCTAATCTAAGTGGGATGCTAATCAGTGCCCACCACTAGTCTGCATGTATGGCAGAAATCTGCCTCAGCATAACCTTTATACAAATTATTACATAATTTAAAAATAAGAATATAAGTGGACTAAACCTGCTATAGTGATATATGCATTAAATATTGGGCAATTGGGGGTGTGTGAAAGCCTTTCATCAGTTTCTTTTAAAACTGACTTATCTGTTGTAAAAATGGCCCAAAATCCATGTAATTTTGAATGGTATTACATAACCATAGTGATTTAAGGATTCACCAATCCATATGTAATTTTGATTTACACTCCAGATGACTCTGATTCATCACACCAGGCTTTTAGTCCATGCCCCCACATGGTCTGTCACAAGTGTGACAGAAATGGTATCCCTGCTACCATTAAGTGGATCATTTGTCCCATGATCATGGGTTAGCAAATTCATAAATGTGGGATATGGGAGGAAATGTCACACAGAGAGTCACACACACAATCTGCAGATCTCATCAGATCTAGATAGAGGGCCTTAAGCCATATCTAGGTAATCTGATCTTGAAGAGATCTTGATGCAGATCTACACTAACTATATATACATGGTAGTCAACCCTGCTTTGCTCCACAAGCAATCCAAAGACTGTCTTTTTAAGGCAGTCGCTGAGTGGGGCCCATAACCTGTTGAAAAGTCTGGCAGCAGTGCCTGGCACCCTGACTAATTTACTTAGACTGGATGTGCCTTAAAATAGACTTGTTAGTTATTTGAACTGAAGGACAACAGCTCAGAATGCCCTCCTTATATGCATTTCATGAACCCTAACCTAAGTACATGTACACTACTTATTATGGTTATCTTACTAATCTTTGGTACCTAACTTGGTCCCTTAATGAGTCATTCTGAGTCATATCTATTATTACTTATTTCATGATGTTCTAAATGACATCATTTATTCTATATGACTTCATACATGATTCATATCCATGAATAGATATTCTATGTTATTCTAAATGACATCATATGCTTCTATATGAATCATCATGAGTCATTTATGATCTGTATACCATATATAGTTAAATATGAAACACAATCTAATAATAGTCTATTATATAATCACTCCTGTGGATTTCCCACAAGATGTGACATGAGTGACTGTGACACTAAGTCTACTTTTCTGATTACATAAGTAATTAGTAATCTTTGTATTATATAAGACTATTTTTCAACACCTTATACTATGCCATTGATTACCTGACCTGTAAATGGCCATTCAGGACCTGTCAAGGCAGGTTCACTCCTTGAAAGTCTATCAGTACAGGATCTCTAGCCCCTACTTCCCCTGATATAGACCCCAACCTGTCAATGCAGGATGCCTCAGAAAGTGCCCTCTCTTGCCCCTCATACCTTGAACCCAAGCCAGGTTTATTCTGGGACCCCCTGGGTCTGCCCAGCATTCTGCAGGGTATTCCAGTGCTCAAGCACTCAACCATGTTATTCTCAGAGTCGATTGGATACCATTTTGGGGAGTCAAACACTCTGACAAGTTATCTAAGCAATGGAATTGTGTGTCACATTTGAGCTAAGGGAGGTCAAGAGCCCATGTTCTATGACAGGAATGAGCCATCATTTTTACAGGCACCCTTGGACCATTTTCATGAGGATCAGTTTCACCTGGAGCTATTAAATTGTTCCACTGATACCAGAGACACCAATTTGAACCTTTGTGCTTTGTTCACCCTTGGACAAGTCATATGGCACATTGACCACATAGCCAATGCACATGGATGGCACAGGGAACTCTTACCAAATGGCCCATTCATCATCATAGTGTGAGAAGTCATCAGTGGACACTGATGAACCTACTCCAATGCCAGCTGGCAAGGGAGTGGTGAGGGGCTTTGAGTCCTGGAAGGTTCCCAGCACTGAGGCCAAGTGCTCAGGTGTTGTAGGTGGGCACTGCATGCAACTGGAGGCTGTGATGATGGCAGAGGGTGCACATGAAGAATGTAACAAGTGTATGAAGGTGAGGGGAAGGGAGTGTGGCCAAAACAAAAGAGATTTTCATGGTAGGAGGTAAGCTATTTCATTGTTATGACCTGTGACACTGTGACCTGCATAACACTACACTGAGCCAGTGCTCATCAATGTGATGAGCATTATGTCCTCCCAAGTGTACTGGCTCTGCTTCAAATGCCACCCATGTTAGGGAGACCCTAAACACAACCTCAAGACTTAGAGTGGTGGCTGGTTAAGCTGAAGAAAAGAAAACTGTTGCTCAAGTAGAGTGTCTAGGACACAAACTATCTAGAGTCTTAGGGACTCGCTACCTAAGACTACAACCCTTATATACCTATCTCCTGGTCTGTGCGCAGTCAGCACGCAGCTAAAGTCCCTCACAATAGAGATGATGCGCAGCAGCCAAGTCTGTGCCCATATGACCTTACTTGGAGATTTCCTCCCACACCAACACTCTGTCCTTCTGTATACGGCCATGCCTATTGTCGTGCGTCTCGGCCGATTCCCATCTACGCCGGTACCTAGTCATTGGTACATCTCGGTGTTCCCATGTCGCCCCTCAGGTGCTGTGCCACTCATGTATCCTATCATGGCATAGGCCCATCATCGGGCCAGTGTTCCTGGTGGCACTCGGTCTATGTCCATAGCCGATGCTGACCTAACCTCCTTCCGTATAAGGGTTGCAGTCCTAATGTAGTCTGTCCCTGCAACCAAGGTATCGTCTGAGTCCTGTATCCTATTGTTTGAGTGCAATGAAATAGATAAAAAGAAAAGAAAAATAGAGTCCGACTCCCTACGACCGTATCTGCATATTTGTCATTAGTGTCGACCGTATCTGCATATTTGTCATTAGTGTCGACTGTATCTGCATATTTGTCATTAGTGTCGTTACTGTGAGAATTGAACGGGATGCTCATAACATCACCCCCCCCTTAAGGCCTCATGTCCCGAGAGGCGGAAGAAGCTGAGTCCACATAGTGTGGATCTTGTCTCATGCGTTCGTAAAAGTGGTTCAACCACTCAGCTTGTTCATCAGGCGTCAAGCCTGTCTGTTCTGAATCAATATCTTCCACCTCCTCCATGGTGGTTTTCCATGTTTTCTGCACAGGGCGTGCAACACCTTTAATCCTTTCTTGTTGGTCATCTTCCAACTCGCTGCTTTCTTTTGCAGCTACCAGTTTTCCTGCCCGTTTCAAGATCTTTTTCTGGAGACACTCGGTGTCTTTCTCGTGTGCTCTGCACTCCTCTTCTAATTCTTCCTTTTCTCCCCTTTTTGGGAAATCAAGCACGGGTGACCACCCGCCACGCTCCAGTTCTCTGGAGAACGTCCCATCGGTGTTGTCTGGCAATTCCATGATTGCCCTCCTATCGCCTTTCCAATTGCGCCATCTGCGCTCCATGTTTTCTAAGTATTTTGGGCCGAAGCGGCCATTGTCCCATCCGAAAAGTCTTTTGTCCTTCCAATGTGTTCCCTGACGTTGTTTGTGCTTAAGCACACTAGGGGTCTGTCGAGGAACTGTTTCGGTGTATTGAATGTACACCTTCCCATTTTTTAGGTTCCTAATGAGCTTAGGAGCCTTAGGATTCTCTTTGTGGAATTTTTTGACTTTTTCTGGTGCGTTGGCAACATTCCCAGCCGGTTCCCAGGTTGATTCCTCCACTGGGTAGTTTTTCCATTTGACGAGGTATTCCAACCTCGCTCCTCCTTGTCCGCTGATGCGGCTTTCCATTATTTCCTCAACTTCATATTCATCCTCCTGGGACTCTTCCACCATTTGCGCATCCTTGCACACTGCTGCTTTTGCTTTCTGTCTGGGAAACTCTGGTTCCCTGTATGGTTTCAACAAGACTTTGTTGAAAACATTATATACCTGCCATGTTGCTGGGATTTTAAGTTTATATGATGACTCGCCGACTTTGGCGATGACTTCGAGTGGACCCACAAATTTTCCATCGAGCTTCTTGGTTGCTCGGATGACTGGGAGGTTTTCTGTGCTGAGGTACACCTTGTCGCCAGGTTTGTACTCTCGTGCTGCTTGGCAGTGGCTATCATACCACTCTTTCATGATTTGAGCAGCCTTTTCCAAAGCCTTTTCCGCCTTTTCGTGTACATCCTCCACTTCTTTTGCCAGCTGTTCCACAGCTACCGCTTTCAGTGCATAGGTGGGGTCTAGTCCCTTGTTCGGATGCCATCCATAGTTCATGAAGAAGGGCATAAAGCCTGTTGCCGAGTGTACCCGGTCGTTATGGCAAAATTGTGCCACTGACAGCCAATCGCTCCAGTTGTCTTGGCAATTGTTTACGAACATAGTCAGGAATTCTTTTACTTCCTGATTTATGCATTCTGTCTGTCCATCCGTCTGCAGGTGATAGGCCGTTGATCGGTTGGCCTGGATTCCCAACATCCCATATAGATCCGTCATGAATTTTGAAGCGAACTGAGGTCCTCTATCACTTATAACTTTTCTTGGGAGTCTGTGCTCCCGGAATACGTGGTCCCTGAACAGCGCTGCTGTTCCTTGTGATGTAATTTCCTTTGTAGTGGGCAAGAAGTACGACTTCTTGGTAAACCTATCCACTACTACCATAATCGTGTCATGCCCCTTTGACATGGGGAGAGGTCCCATGAAGTCAACTGAGATAACTTCCCATGGTTCCATTGGAACCTTGTTTGGTCGGAGTGGTGCCACGCGTGCTTGTCTATCCAGTTTTGCTTTTTGGCAAGTTTCACAACCCGGAATGTAGCATTCTATGTCCTTGCGCATATTTGGCCACCAAAAGTTCCTTGTTAGAGACTCCAAAGTTTTAGTGACTCTGGAGTGTCCCCATGAATGATGTATTGCGATGATGTCTTCTCGCAATGCCATGACTGCTGGTATGTAAACTTGTCCTTTCCAAGTGACGAGTCCCTTTTCGAATCTATATTCTCCATCAGCCTTTCCAAGGCCTTCAACAACCTGTGTCTCCCATTGCCGCTTGGGCACATCCCTAATGTCCTTCATGATGTCGTCAATTGCACGATCATCATCAAATACTCGCACAAAGAGGTGTTCTTTGAGCAGAACCACCCCTTCATTATTGTTTTCTCCACAGGTATGTCCTGCCTGTTGTGATAACAAGTCTGCCTTTGTGTTGGACTTTCCGCTTCTATGCTTTATGACGAAATTGTATTCCTGCAAATCCGTCACCCATTGCACCTGCCGTCGATTTAGGTTTTGTGCTTTTCTGAAATATGTCAAGTTCTGGTGGTCTGTCAGAACTTCCACTGTGTGTTTGGCTCCTTTGAGATAATGGGACCATTCGTAAAAAGCATGCATGACTGCGAGCATCTCCTTATTGTAGATCTCGTAGTTTCACTCGGCGTCGTTTAGGGATTTTGAAATGAAAGCCACAGGCTTCCATATATCATTTTCTACTTGCTGCGACAAGATTCCCCCGATTGCAAAGTCAGAGGCGTCCACCTCTACTCGGAACTGTCCGTTTTCATCAGGGATTCGCAGTACCACCTCTTCCGCAATTGTTCTTTTCAGCATGTCGAATGCTGCGTCTTGTATTTCTGTCCACTTCCACTCGTCTTTTCCTGTAAGATGAGTTAGGGGTTTGGCTGCTTTGGCGAAGTCTTTTACAAAGCGACAATAGAAATTAACAAAGCCCAAGAACTGTTGGACTTCTCGCTTGCAAGTTGGTTTCGGCCATTCCGTTACTGCTTTTACTTTGGCAGTCTCCATCCGGACCGAGTTTTTGCTGATAACGACTCCAAGGAAATCCATTTCCTTTTTGTTGAAAAAACATTTTTCTGGTTTTAGTGAGAGCTTATGCTCTTCTAGCTTTGCCAATATACGGTTGACCTGTACCGTATGTTCTTCCTGATTTTTTGAGAATACGAGGATGTTGTCCATGTATATGACAACCCATCCTTCTGCAATCTTGACTCTGAAGATGTCATTCATCATGGTTTGGAAAGTGGCCAGTGAGTTAGTGAGTCCAAAGAACATGACCAAGGGCTCGAAGAGTCCTCTATTGGTTCTAAATGCTGCCTTCCACTCGTCTCCCTCCTTGATGCGTACGTTGTTATATCCCCAACATATATCCATTTTGGAGAAGACCTTTGCTTGTGATAATTTATCCACCAGCTCTCCTATCAGCGGTAGTGGATATCAGTTTTTGACCGTCATCTCGTTGAGTCGCCGGTAGTCCTGTACTGGCCTAAGTTTCCCGTCCTTTTTCTTGACAAAGAAAAAGGGTGATGCCATGGGCGACTTGCTTGACTGGATTCGCCCAGAATCCAGGTTCTCTTTTAGAAATTCATCCAGTTGCTGCTGCTCGTCCCGATTAAGTGGATATATTTTGCAGTCAACTGGGTTAGACCCGGGGATCAACTCAATAGTGTGATCCCATCGCTGCTGTGGTGGTAATTCATTGAAAGTCTCTTTCTCAAAGACTTTTCGGTGTCCTAAATAGTGTTTGGGGACTGCCTCCTCCAGAGTTTGTTTCTTAGTTTTCTCCGCTTCCTCTGCGGCTATTTTTGTGGCCATTGATGCGTAGGCCCTGATGTTAAGTTCTGGTTCCCCAATGTGAACTGCTAGTAGTTGATCCTCTGCCTCAAGATCCTCTGTTATATCCATTTTGTCTTCTGGTTCCTGGACCAAAGAGCCCTCCCAACAGGTACCTGGGCAACGGTTGAACTCCAGTGTTTGTTTCTTCCAGTTGATGGTTGGGTTGTGCTTCCTCAACCAATCGAAACCTAAGAAAATGCTCGTTTTTGAGAGATGCGTTACTGCGCATTCAATGACTTCTTCATGTTCACTGATGCATAGCTTTATCTTTGCCATATACTCTAATGCGCCTCTTGAGTTTTTTGTCCCATCTGTGTTATATATCGGTATTGGTCGAACCAGACGTCGTTTGGGTATTTGGTGTTTTTCTACGAAATTGGTGCTAATACAGGTTCCAGTTGCACCGGAGTCTAACAACATTTTAACATGGACGCTTTTTGATCCATCCATTTTTGTTATGACTCCGGTTAGGTCTATTTTGTGATATCCTGTCCCCTGCACTGTTTTCTTCCGTAAATACTCCAAGTTCCACATAGCGTCGACTTCTGTCATAGCATTCAAGTCATCCACCAGATATCCATCCACTTCTTTTACTCTTTTATTGTCTACCCATTGTTGTAGACATTCCACCGCTATTTTCTTTGGCTGTTCCCAAATTCTTCTTAGCATCCACTGTGGTGTCCATGCTTGTAACCATTGTCCCTTTTTTGTGCTCACTCTTAGGTTTCTTAAGTGATGTACCTTCCCACTGCATTCATAAAGTAAATCATGCAATTTAATTTGGGAATCTACTATTGGTACATCACTACTAGAAACCTGAGTAGCAGCCAGCAGCGCTGAGCACTCGCCTACTGGCTTTCTGCAAAATCCGAAACCTCCTCTATATGTCTGACTGGGGTCGTTTCCCTGTTGTCGACATATCTGACCACCTGTTTCCCTTTATCTCCTGTCGTAACTTTTTTTGGTTTTTTACAGGTCCATGCTACATGGCCTTTCTTGTTACACTTGGGACAAGTTAATTCCGCATGTCGTTTCTTTGCCCAGCATTCTTTTACTACATGTCCCTTCTTTTGGCAATAGGAACAAGCTTTGTCATCCTTGCCGTCTACATCCATTGCGTTAGGATCTGTCCGACTTCCTGATGCGACTGGCGGTGGCACTCTGAATTGCCACTGCGGGCGTCCATTGGGTGCTGGTGCTCGCTCCCTGTATTCTCTTTGTACTTTAGAGAAACCATAGGCTTCATTAGCTCTTCGATAAGCCCTTGCGAGCACTGTGACTCGTGTCTGGATCTGGTGCAATGTAACATTGTCTGCTAGCCCCCCGTATCGGATGAGTTCCTGACCAAGTGCAGGGTTGAGATGGTTTGTAAACTGGGAGATCAAGGCTTGATCATTCCAGTTAGTCAACGAGGTGAGGGAGTTGAACTTGATGATGTAGTCCTCTACAATCATCATTCCTTGTTGTAGTTTCAACAACGCCTCGATGGCTTTTTCTTTGGTTTCCGTAGACATGAAAAACTCATGCATCTGAGTTTTAAAGTCTATCCAGTCCATGAAGGGGAATTGATTTTCCAGTGGCTGCCTGATCCATGCGCTATTGTCATCTGTGCTCTCTCCGGTATTAAGCTGGGCCCAATCCAACTCTGTACTCCAGCCATTATTGTCAATTTTATCTTGAAACTCCTGTTGTGCCTCCTGGAAGGCTTTGAGTTTCACCCCACTCCAATCTGCTGCTCTGTCCCCTTTTCTGCCTTTAATCCTGTATAGGCAGATTGACACTCTTCACTTAGGGTCCGTTTCATTTGCCAGCATGAAGTAAGTCTCCATCTGACATAACCATCTGTCTACTGTATGAGGATCTCCTTCATAGAAGGCAGGCATTTCGGCTTTTGTAAGAGGTCCAGGTTCTCGACAATTAGATTGTTGATACTCATTGATCATTGCTGCCAGTGCCTGACCAGCACTGGTGATAGCCCGTTGTCTCTCCTCCACTTGTCGATGGATCTCATTTTCCCAGGCCACCACTGCTGCTGCTGGTTGTGTATCAGCTAGTGGTTCCAGTGTTTCTGTATCCTGCCAGTGTGTCCGCCATCCCATTACTGCATGGTAGGCATGCGTGATCATGTCAACAGTGAGCCTGAAAGGAGTGGTGCCTAATTTATAATGACTCATTCCTTCTCTGTTGAGACATTCAACGTGGAACCATCCTCTGCAGTTACTGTTATATTTTTCGATGTGCAGGGTGGTTTCCTTATCGTAGGCCTTTCGAATGATGGTAGTGACTTCGGTTTCTCGTAAATTTTGGTCCCAAGAGCAGATTTCTTGGATCTGAGGATAAGCTGGCCATAGGAATTCGTCCCAGTACTGTTTTTTAATTAGAACCAGGTAACAGTATCCTGGTATGTCTGGGTTGAAACCGCTGTTGGCCCAGGACATTTTTGGGTAAGGGTATGGCAACCATGCCTCCCTTTCTACGATCCTTCGCCATTGATCAATTTCTCTGCATTTGTGAGCATTGTTTGCTCCTTGCAGGTACTCTTCGTTTGAGAGCCAATCCACTGTAGTGGGTACACCACCATTCCAGTGTGCTGCGTCACCTTCTTGAGTGACGACTCATGCTTTGTTTTCCCCAGTGCCTCGTGCTGCCACTGCGTATGAACGCGCTGGTTGCATAATGGGTTTGGGTTCTATTACTGCTGGGTATGCTCGTCCAGCTGCCTCTGCATAGGCCTGTTCAACCGTGACTGTTGTTCTGAGGTTGACTCGTTTGATCGGGGTTTGGGTGAGCTTTCGCTGTGCTGCCCTTCACTTGGACTTTGATTGTCCACCAAACCGTACTGTCCATGTGTAATGGGAGACCTTGTGCAGGTCCACCAATTCGTCCCAGGTGTATTCGATGTCGTCCCGGTGTATAGCCGACTCTTCAATAATGTGACATCGACCAGGTCGAATACTGTCTTGGATAGCAAAAACCACGGTGTCATCCCGAAGCTCAGGTTCCCAGCTGATTATGTCATAGAGGGTAGGCCAAGCCAGCCAATTATATTTGTTGTAATACTCCTCTTTGAACAGGTACATGTAGCAGTACCCATTCTCTCTCCACTGGTTAGGTGCGATTGGACTCTGAGCTCGTGGTCCAGGTAGATGCGCTTTAATGTTAGTGCGCCATCCTAATAACCTGGCTTTATGATCGTTCCACGAGTCCTCCCCGATGTCTCCGAGGAAGTGCCCTAGTCCGATGGAGCAAAGGTGAGGTCGAGGTTCAGTGACGAGTCATTCCGGTGTCCTGGCAATGATAGCCCCAGGTGGCTTTGTGATGAGAAGGGGGTCGAATCAAATCCCCCTGCGGCATTCCTCCTCTTCCTGTTCTTGCTTCCATTTAGCATAACGGGTCGCCCATATATTTCCATTTATGGCATGCACCCACGCATTCCAGTCTTCATGACTCATGGTCATGCCCTCATGCTCATATAGCTCCTGTACGTGGTGTGCGCACTGGAGCCATTCTATTGCTACCCGGTAGCGCCAGATAGCCTTGTCGCCGTTGTTGATTAATAAGAGCCACTGGTTGTACTTCGACGAGACCAGAGCTAACCAGATGGGGTTGGAAGAGTCCCCTTTGTACTGAACTTCCAGTAATTCAATGAGGGTCTGATATTCCCTCTCTGCCTTTTTCATTGCTCGTTCCACTCGCAGGACAGCGCGAGTGGCGGCTCTTTCCATAAGTAAGGCCTCCCAGGCCTCCTTTTGTTCTAGCTCTTGTTGAGCTTCCCACTCCTGTAGGAGGATCTGTGCTTGTATGCGCTCGAGTCATTGTGACTCCTTCCGGTACTTCCAGTATAGCCGGACATGGTTATTGTAACGGCGAATGACTGTGTCGCCGATAAATTCTTTGGGTCCCATCTGGACTGTGTCGTGAACTGTGACCCAGTCCACCTCGAAGATGCACCCAATCTCCGAGAGTGTCGCCTGGGCGTAGGGTAGGATGTAGCTGAACAAGCACTGCATTGTGTCTCATTGTCTGGTTTGCTGTAAAAAAATCTTCAACCAAGTTCGGGCCTCCACCAACACTTGATCTGTTCCTCTGGCTGTAAATCCGTGCCAATCGATGATGTCCCTTGGGAAACAAGGGAGTTGTTGTCTGCTGCATCGTGGGTCCGAAAGCTATCAATATCCGTGTGCCTGGCAATTTGCCCTAATGTCCTTGTGCCTAGTTATCAACCCTGATAACAAAGTAGGGGTTGCTAGTACAGAGGGTATGAAGGGACTTTGGTTCAGCCTTGCTACACACGTATACCGAGTTTTTTCACTCGTTCCTGAGCTTTTTGGCAATAACGGTATACTAAGCTCGGGGCACATCTGTGGTCTCCTGCCTATGCTCTCCCAACACTCTAGTATTCTCTTCTGTTACTGTTTTGTAGACAGACCCAAAGGGGTGTATTGAGGATGTCTCGTTCGACGCCCGTTGACAGTACTGTGTTGTCATCACCTGGAGAGGTCGCAGGCTGCGCGGTTACTACCTCTCAGAATAAAACTAGGCCGTTGGCATTCTGAGCAATGACGAGCCAAAGATGCTCAGTGCTAACCAATGGGGTAGAGTAGTAAAGACTCTAGATTATGTTAGGGAGACCCTAAACACAACCTCAAGACTTAGAGTGGTGGCTGGTTAAGCCGAAGAAAAGAAAACTGTTGCTCAAGTAGAGTGTCTAGGACACAAACTATCTAGAGTCTTAGGGTCTCGCTACCTAAGACTACAACCCTTATATACCTATCTCCTGGTCTGTGCACAGTCAGCGCGCAGCTAAAGTCCCTCACAATAGAGACGATGTGCAGCAGCCAAGTCTGCGCCCATATGACCTTACTTGGAGATTTCCTCCCACACCAACACTCTGTCCTTCTGTATATGGCCACGCCTATTGTCGTGCGTCTCAGCCGATTCCCATCTACGCTGGTACCTAGTCGTCGGTATGTCTCGGTGTTCCCATGTCGCCCCTCAGGTGCTGTGCCGCTCATGTATCCTATCATGGCGTAGGCCCATCATTGGGCCAGTGTTCCTGTCGGCACTCAGTCTATGTCCATAGCCGATGCTGACCTAACCTCCTTCCGTATAAGGGTCGCAGTCCTAATGTAGTCTGTCCCTGTGACCAAGGTATCATCTGAGTCCTGTATCCTATTGTTTGAGTGCAATGAAATAGATAAAAAGAAAAGAAAAATAGAGTCCGACTCCCTACGACCGTATCTGCATATTCATCATTAGTGTCATTACTGTGAGAATTGAATGGGATGAGGTATGCTCATAACAACCCAGCCCATGATCAGCTTCAACTGCCTTCATTTCTTTATTTTGACCTTTGTTTCTGACACAGTTTTCCATTGCTGTCAACTGTGTGGTATCCCAGAGGTATCCAATGTACCCTTCCTCAATGCTCCAGCTTTGGACTATTATTATCTTCTGCTTATATATATATAGTCTCCTGTCCCTAAAATACACCAGAGAAGAATTGCCCATTGTTCCCCTCTCTCTTGGCATCTCAGAGCTTGTCTGGGTAGTACCTTGTGTTCCCACTTTGTCCTCAACTTGTCTTGCCTAGCCTTCATCTTGCTTAGCCTTGCTGTTATGAGCACACCTCTTATTTTCAAACCAATTACAGTAACGACATAATGATAACTATGAAGACACGCACTTAGAGGCAACGTTATCAATAGAAGATCAGAGGATACGGACTTGGAGAGTCGGAGGATATTTTCCTTTTCTTTTTATCTATTTTATCAAGCTCAAACGTCTATGAACAAGACTACGCAACGGGACTCTAGGAGGGTGGCCTATGTGAACTGCGGTCCCTATTAGGAAGGAGGTTAGGTCAGCATCGGCTATGGAGATAGACCGAGTGCCGACAGGAGTTGCGGCCCGATGATGGGCCTACGCCATGAAAGGAATCATGAGCGGCACGGCGCCTGAGGGGCGACATGGGAACGCCGAGGAGTACCAAGTCAACGGTACGGCGTGCATGGGAATCGGCTGAAGTCCTGAACAATAGGAAGACCGAATGAAGACAACCCAGGAGTTGGGTGTGAGAGGATCTCCCCATAGAAGGTTAGATGAGCGCAGATCGGCTGCTGCGCATTGATCCCGGCATGAGGGACTTTAGCTGCGCGCTGTCTGCGCACAGACCAGGGGAAGCGGTATATAAGGGCCGTAGTTTAGCGTAGGAGACTCTTAAGTCTCTAGATAGTCTATTGTCACTAGACATAGCTACAGAGCAATCAGAATCGTTTCAGACTTAACAAGTCACCGCTTGAGTCAGATAGGTTGTGTCTAGGGCAGTCCTGACACTTGCCTTGCCTCAACTTGCCTTGTCTAGCCCTCATCTTGCTTAGTTCCTCTTGTCTGCCACACTTGCCCTCCTTGCCACACTTGTCACCTTGTTCCTATACTCAAATTTGCCTAGTCCTCAATTTGTTGCCTTGATTATCATCCTCACCTCCTTTGATTTGCCTTGTCTAGCCTCATCTAGCCAATGCCTTGTCCTCATCTTGCTGTTATTCAGCCCCCATCTGCACTACTTGTCCTTGCCATCATCCCTTAGCCCAGGATAGTTCTGGTTTCCCTGAAACAACCTCATGTTTTGCAGTTTCAAGTTTGTTGTCACCTCAACCACCCTTGAGCCCACTTCAGTCAGCTTTGGTTGTTTCCCTGAAGGAGCACCCATGCACCTCAGTTGGAGAGGTTTGGTGTGTTGAGCTTGACACTGTGCATCACTGGTTCATTGCTGGCCATTCCACAGTTGAAAACAGATATTTAAGTCTCAGTTTCAGTCATGGGAATTCCTGGGAATGTCCAGGACTCCACCAGGAACATTGGGGGGAGTGTAAAGTACTCCTCTAAAACAGAACTGCATCTTGCAGCAGAGAGACTTTACAGAAGAAGCTAATAGATGCCAGGAATAGCATCTGTTCTGTAGGGCAAGCAAAATCATGATCACTGAGAGACCTAGGGCATAATAATGCAAACAATAGTTTGTGGAGGGCCTGACCAAGGTAACTGGCCAGGGATGCATTCCCTCATGGTTTTCAGTACATTTCAAAGATGATGACTTTCTTCAATCTGGGATTTATCCCCAACAAAAATTAACTTTGCCAATTGATCATGCAAAGCTGGTGATGATTGCAAGCCAGAAAGCCATACAACCATAGCAACTGTTTTCATGAGGGGGGGCCCAATAATAAATAACATTATTATCTTCTATTATGTGGAGCATTGCCAGATTGTTTTCATTTCTGCAAAGAAATTCCAAAACTCCATTTCAAAAGCTTGAATTGCTACTCACTGGGGCCTGAAATATGCCTGGAACTTCATGCATTTATCAAATAGTGTATGAGTTCCTTCCTCAATAAGAACAAGCCTTGCTCAACATATTTATTTTCTGTATTGTACTGAGCCTTATAGAACTGATTTCTCTGATGGTGAAGCTATTAGACCCTGAAGAGTGCTGATATTAACTTTAGTTCTGGAACAAGGTCTTTACACTCCCCCACCTGTATCCTGAAGACTCCTGAGGACTCCACAGGACTCTGGTGAATTTTAGATCCCCCAAATCACACCCAAGTGGCTGGTGGTGTGGACCAGGACTCCTAATAAAATTCTGGGACTCCTGTGTTAAAAAGTATCATATAAAATAGTCTTATATTATCTAATCTATAAAGATTATTTATTGATTATATAATAACTTATGTAATCATAAAAGTTGACCCAGTGTCACAATCACTGTAGTCACACATTGTGGGAAGCCCAATGGTGTATTCTATATTTATAAGACTATTAATAGATTGTATTTCATATTTAACTATATATGGTATATGAGATCATATAGAATGTTATAGAATATCTATTAATAATTATGACTCATGTATGAGATCATATAGAATAAATATAAATAGATATTACTCAGAATGACTCATTACAGAACTGTATAAGGTACCAATATTAGTAATATAACCATAACAAGTAGTGTATCATGTACTTAGGTTAGGGTTTGAGAAATGTATATAAGGAGGGCATTCTGAGTGATCATTGTCAGTGCAACTGCACTGTTGTGACCACCTCTTTCAACATCCTGTGTGACAATCACTCCCAGTCAATTGATATCAGTTGTTTATAGAAATGGTGTGATAAGATTAGATACAATAACTATACACTCCTTTCCCACATGAGCAGATGTCACAAAATTGTCACACTCTCCCACAGTTTCAGAAAGTGGTAATTATCACATGACCTATTATTGTGTTTTGCATATGACTGCAAGGCCACATGCTGTGCCCATGTTTGTGCTGTTTCAGCTTCAAAAAATCAAAAAATTAATCAAAAAATTGAATTTGTCTTTTTTGATTGCTTCAGGATCTTAAGATCTAAAGGCCCTGGAGGTATGGAGGCTTTTTATGATGTTAATTAAACAATTATATTTTTGAATTATTCAAATCCCATTTTACTATAATTATTAACAATTCTATGATTTAAACTATTTATCTATTTTCAATTATTTAATTTGTTATTATATAACTATTAAATAAATAAATTTTGGTTTGTCAAAATATTATTATTAAATCTTCTCTAATTTTATTTTCTTGTACAACCAACTAGGATTTTCATTTTGTTTTTATAAAGTTGTTTTGTTATGTTTATATTCTATAGGAATTAATAGAATTTTGTTTTGTGTTAGGGGGATTTAATTAAATATAATTAATCAATAGGTTCAATATCCATACTACTCTCTAATTGTTTCAAGTTAGATGGTTTCACCAAATCTATTTTTTTAGAAGAGTAAATAATAAAGAAATGATGGTAAATTTTAAAGTTATGTAAAATGAGATAAAGGTGGCATATCAAAATTATTCAAGAGCATACTTTTAATAATTTCTTATTTAAAAGAAATTTAAGTTTCTGATGAAGCTTTATGGGCTTTAAGATCTTTATTGTGTTTTGCATGTGACACATGCTGTGTGTTAGGGTCAAGCTGGGGCACAGGATAGGCAAGACAACCTCAAGGTGCACTAAGGCAGGTAGAGGAGCACTTGGGCATCAAGGGCAGAGGGGCTTCAGGCAAGTCAATATGAGCAATAGAAGTCTATTGCTGAACTGGGGAACCGGTCCAGCACTACTAAGATAGTCATCATTCATACTCAATGGGATCACATGACAAAAGTGTTACTTTTTGTGACAAATTGAGAAATTCAAAAAGGCTTTGAAACAAATAACTTTTCATCAAATATGTGCCTGAGGAATTGAGCAGAAAGTGAAAAAATTCAATTCCTCAGAGTTGGATTTTTCTATTTGTCAGTATTGAAAGAGGAGTCCAATTTTTTTAGTATCTATATTTAGCCACCAGCCAAATCTAGGCCAACAAAAAGCAGAACACATCACATACAATGCCTAAGCTCAAGAAAATGAAGTTTTTGACAAATCTAGGAAGTTGGTCTGCTAGTAATAGCAAGAAACACAAGCATGAGCATCTGGAGGAAAAGGAAAATGTGAGTCTAATTTGATGTGTTGTGCAACACATTGCAAATTTGCAATGCATCATTAATTTAGACTTAGATACCAGAGTCATGTCCTTTGCCAAAGAAGGCAAGGACAGTGCCATCAAGTCCAGATCTGGAATGGGTGTTGTGCAACATTCCAGTGTCAGCACCTGTTGTGACATTGTCATGTGAAATAATGCTGAGATTAACTGGGAAATCTTTGGCAGGCTCCCCTGTCACCCTTTGTCAGGACTGCCCTAGACACAACCTAAGCGACTCAAAGTGGTGACTTGTTAAGTCAAAGAAAAGATGCTTGCTCAGTAGCTATGTCTAGTGACAATAGACTATCTAGAGACTTAAGAGTCTCCTACGCTAAACTACGGCCCTTATATACCGCTTCTCCTGGTCTGTGCGCAGACAGCGCGCAGCTAAAGTCCCTCATGCCGGGATCAATGCGCAGCCACCGATCTGCGCTCATCTAACCTTCTATGGAGAGTTTCTCTCACACCCAACTCCTGGGTTGTCCGCATACGGCCTTCCTATTGTTCAGGACTTCGGCCGATTCCCATGCACGCCGTACCGTTGACTCGGTACTCCTCGGCGTTCCCATGTCGCCCCTCAGGCGCCGTGCCGCTCATGATTCCTTTCATGGCGTAGGCCCATCATCGGGCCGCGACTCCTGTCGGCACTCGGTCTATCCCTATAGCCGATGCTGACCTAACCTCCTTCCGTATAGGGACCGCAGTTTACGTAGGCCATCCTCCTTGAGTCCCGTTGCGTAGTCTTGCCCATAGACGTTTGAGCTTGATAAAATAGATAAAAAGAAAAGAAAAAGATTCTCCGACTCCTCGCGACCATTCCTTCATAAGTGTCATTGACGTCGTTACTGTAAAGTTTGAAATGAGAGGTATGCTCATAACATCACCCCCCCCTCAAGGCCTCGCGTCCCGAGAGGCTGACGTGGCGGAGTCCACATATCTTGGATCCTCCCGCATTCTTTTATAAAACGCGGCCAAGCGCGCTTGCTGATCGTCGGGCGACAGCCCGGTTTGTTCTGAGTCGACGTCCTCGACGTCTTCGATCGTGGTCTTGTAGCTGACCAATGGCTTCTTTTGGCGACTTGCGCCCCGGATCCTCCTCCGTCGGTCTTCTTCCGACTCGCTGCTTTCCTTAGCAGCCACGTCCTTCTCTTTTTTCAAGATTTTCTTGGCGAGTACCGCCATGTCCTTTTCCTGAGCTCTTCTTTCCTCTGCTAGCTCTTCTGCCTCCGTCGTCTGAGGGAAATTAAGCACGGGTACAGACCGCCCGCCGCGCTCCAGATCTCTGGAGAACGTCCCATCGGTATCGTCTGGCAGCTCTATGATTGCTGCCCGTTCGCCCTTCCAATTGCGCCATCTGCGCTCCATGTTCTCCAGGTATTTTGGCCCAAAACGGCCATCTTCCCATCCAAACAGTCGTTGTCGATCCTTCCAATGAGTTCCTCTAGCCTTATTATGTCTTGATACGTTGGTAGGCTTTTTAGATGCGTTGGGACTCCTCTTGGGTTCCATTTCTGTGTACTGGATGTATAATATCCCATCTTGAATGTTTCTCATGAGTTTAGGAGCGTCGGGATTTGTCCTGTGAAATTTCTTTACAATGGCGGGTGCGTTGACGACATTCTTCACTGGTTCCCAGGTGGCTTCCTCCACTGGGTAGTTTTTCCACTTTACGAGGTATTCTAGCCTCGCTCCTCCCCTGCCACTTATTCGGCTTTCTAAGATTTCTTCCACCTCGTATTCGCCCTCCTGCGATTTTTCCACCATCTGCGCTTCCTTGCGCGCTGCTGCCTTAGCTTGCTGTTTCGGGAAGACCGGTTCCCTGTACGGCTTCAACAGGACTTCGTTGAAGACGTTGTAGACTTTCCATGAGGCCGGAATTTTTAATTTGTACGAGGACTCCCCTATTTTCGCAAGTACTTCCAAAGGTCCGATGAATTTCCCATCCAGCTTCTTAGTGGCTCGAATGACAGGTAGATTCTCTGTGCTGAGATAAACCTTGTCTCCCGGTTTATACTCGATTGCCTGTTTTCGGTGGGTATCATATCGTTCTTTCATAACTTGCGCTGCCTTTTCTAGTGCCATCTTTGCTTTGGCATGAACGTCTTCTAATTCCTTGGCTAGCTGTTCAACAGCTACTGCCTTTGGTGCGTAAGTTGGATCAAGACCCTTGTTGGGATGTCTTCCATAGTTCATGTAGAAAGGGGTGAAACCCGTAGCGGAGTGAACCCTATCATTGTGGCAAAATTGCGCCACAGATAGCCAATCCGACCAGTTATCCTGTCGGTTGTTAACAAAGATGGTCAGGAACTCTTTTAATTCCTGATTGACCCGTTCCGTCTGACCATCGGTTTGCGGATGATAGGCTGTGGATCTGTTGGCTTTGATTCCCAACATCCCATATAGGTCCGTTATGAACTTTGAGGCAAATTGTGGCCCTCGGTCACTAATGACTTTCCTAGGGAGTCCGTGCTCCCGGAATACGTTGTCTCTGAACAGCACTGCTGTTCCTTGCGAAGTAATGTCTGATGTGGTAGGAAGGAAGTAAGTTTTCTTTGTGAACCTATCCACGATTACTAGAACCATGTTATTTCCTTTGGATTCCGGCAGTGGTCCAACAAAGTCGACCGAGATGATTTCCCATGGTTCTGTAGGGACCTCGTTTGGTCGCAGGGGCGCTGCTCGGGCAGTTCTGTCCGGTTTAGCTTTTTGGCAGGTTTCACAACCCGGGATGTATCGCTCTATGTCTTTTCGCATGTTAGGCCACCAGAAGTTCCTGGTGAGCGATTCTAGTGTTTTAGCCACTCCGGAATGTCCCCATGAGTGGTGGATAGCGATAATGTCTTCCCGTAATGCTGGCACCGCCGGCACGTACACGCGTCCTTGCCAAGTGACCAATCCTTTGTCGATCCTATACTCTCCTCCAGCGGTTTCCAAACCCTTTAGCACCTGGGGTTCCCATTGTCGGCGAGGGACTTCTCTTATATCATTCATGATGTCATCTATTGCTCGGTCATCATCAAAGACCCTGACGAATAGATGTTCTTTGAGCAGAATGACACCCTCGTTGTCGTTTTCGCCTTTACTATGTCCTGCTCGTCGAGACAGTAGGTCTGCCTTGGCGTTCGATTTGCCACTCCGGTGTTTTATTATGAAATTGTAGTCCTGTAGGTCTGTAACCCATCTTGCCTGCCGGCGATTTAGGTTTTGCGCTTTTCTGAAATACGTTAAGTTCTGGTGATCTGTCAGAACTTCGATGGTTTGTTTTGCTCCTTTGAGGTAATGCGCCCATTCGTAGAAGGCGTGCATCACCACGAGCATTTCTTTATCGTATATTTCATAATTGCGCTCAGCATCGTTGAGCGACTTTGAAATAAAGGCCACTGGTTTCCATAATCCATCCTCTCTCTGTTGAGATAGGATCCCTCCTATGGCGAAATCTGAGGCATCTACCTCTACTCGGAATTGCCCTTCTTCACTGGGGATCCGAAGTACCACTTCTTTCGCTATGGTTTCCTTGAGCCTTTCAAAGGCTTCATCCTGTAGTTGTGTCCACAACCACTCTTCCTTTCCTGTGAGCCGTGTTAACGGCTTTGCTAATTTGGCAAAATCTTTAACGAATCTTCGATAGAAGTTGACGAAGCCCAGAAACTGCTGAACTTCTTTTTTACATTTGGGCGTCGGCCACTCAGATACTGCCTTGACTTTTGCTGGATCCATGCGGACCGTGTCTTTTCCGATGATGACTCCGAGGAAATCTATTTCACTTTTATCAAAGAAGCACTTCTCTGGTTTAAGTGAGAGTTTGTGCTTCTCTAGTTTTTCTAGTATCCGATTTACGTGTCGGGTGTGTTCTTCTTGGTTCTTTGAGAACACCAGAATATCATCCATGTAAATTACCACCCATCCTTCCGCTATTTCGACTCGAAAGATGTCGTTCATCATGGTTTGGAAGGTGGCTGGTGAATTGGTAAGACCGAAGAACATGACCAATGGTTCGAACAATCCTCTATTAGTTCTGAAAGCGGCTTTCCACTCATCGCCTTCCTTGATCCGAACATTATTGTATCCCCATCGTATATCCATCTTTGAAAACACTTTGGCTTTGGATAATTGGTCCACAAGCTCTCCTATGAGGGGCAAAGGATAGCGGTTCTTGACCGTCATTTCATTTAACTTTCTGTAATCCTGTACAGGTCTGAGTTTTCCATCCTTCTTCTTGACAAAGAAGAAGGGAGATGCCATTGGCGATTTGCTAGGTTGAATTCGTCCAGAATCCAGATTTTCTTTCAGGAACTCGTCCAGTTGTTGCTGCTCGTCCCGGTTTAGAGGGTAAATTTTGCAGTCTACTGGAGTCGAACCAGGTATGAGTTCGATCGCATGATCCCATCGTCGTCTCGGTGGGAGTTCGTCAAAGGTTTCTTTCTCGAAAACCTTTCTGTGTTTCAAGTAATGGTGAGGCACTGCCTCCTCTAGTGTTCGTTTCTTTTCTGTTTTTGCCTGCTCCGCAGCTATTTTTGTGGCGGTCGAGGCAAAAGCTCGTATTCTTAACTCGGGTTCCCCAATATGAATAGCTAGGAGGCGGTCTCCCTCGTGTAGGCAATATGAAATGTCAATCTCGTCTTCAGGTTCTTGAACTGAAGATGGCTTCCAGCAGGTTCCTGGACAACGATTAAACTCTAGGGATTTCTTTTTCCAGTTGATTGTTGGATTATGATGCTCCAACCAATCGTGCCCCAGGAACAAGTCGGTTTTGCTAAGGGTGGCTACCGCGCAATCCATGACCTCCTCATGAGATCCTATGCGCAACTTGAATTGGACAAAATACTCGACGCTTCCTGACCCGTTCCTTGTTCCATCTGCATTGTATACCGGGATGGGTCGCAATAGTTTCTTCTTGTTCATTTTGTGCTTCTCCACAAATTCTTCACTTATGCATGAAGCAGTGCATCCGGAATCTAGTAGCATGGTGATGTTGGCGGACTGATAAGTGTCCATGGTGGTGAGTGTGCCTTTAAGGTCTAACTCCTGCTTCCCAATTCCTTGTACTACTTTTTCCCTCAAGTGTACAAGGTTCCATAGGGCATCGGTTTCTGATAAGGCATTTAACTGCTGGACCAGCTTTCCGTTTACTTCATCTACTTGCTTATCGTCTACCCAGTGGCGTAGACATTCAATTGCCGTTGGTTCGTCTTGCTGCCAGATGCGTCTCAGCACCCATGGCGGCGTCCATGTTTTTAATCTTTTTTCGGGTTTTGCGCTCATTTCTAGATTTCTTATTCGGTGTATTTTCCCACTGCATTCGTAGAGTAATTCATTTACGTTAATTGCAGAGTCTACTGGTACTAATACACCGTTACAAGAATTTGAACTATCAGCCGGTTGAACAGAGCGTTTGTTCACTGGCTGTCTCCAAAATCCGAGACCTCCTCGATTTTGGCGCATCCTTCTACTGGGGTCGTTTCCCTGTTGTCTATCATTCGTATTGCTCTCTTTCCCTTATCCTGTGCAACTTTCCTCTTCCAGCATCTTTCTTCCGTATGTCCCTTTCTTCCACAATTCTTACATTCCGGTATGGGTTTTCTTCCTCGTGGCAACGGGCATCGGCGACTGTAGTGTCCTTCCTTTTCGCAATTATAGCACCATGGCTTAACGTCTCGTTTCTTATCTACATCCATGGCGTTTGGATCGCGACTTCCTGATGCGAATGGGGCTGGTGCTTTATATTGATATTGGGGGCGTGGGTTGTTACTGGGAGTTCGCTCTCTGTATTCTTGTCGGCTTTTTGGGAAGCCGTACGCTTCATTGGCTTTTCTGTATGCTCGGGCCAATGCAGTTACTCGCGTTTGTATTTGAATAAGAGTAGCGTTATCAGGGAGTCCCCCGTATCGAATTAGGTCCCACCCCAGGGATGGATTGAGATTTCCTTGGAAATGGGCTATGAGAGCCTGGTCGTTCCAGTCCGTAAGCGAAGTGAGAGAGTTGAACTTGACAATGTAGTCTTCAACCATCATTGTTTCCTGTCGTAACTTCAATAGAGCTTCGATTGCTTTTTCTTTTGTTTCTGTGGACATGAAGAAATCGTGCATTTGATTTTTGAAGTCCGTCCAGTCTGTGAATGGGAACTGGTTTACTAATGGTCGTCGCACCCATGCTCTATTGTCTTCTGTGGACTCTCCCTCATTCAATTGTTGCCAGTTAAGTTGTGAATCCCATCCGTTGTTATTTACTTTGTCCTGGAATTCCTGTAATGCTTCTTGGAGTGCCTTGAGCTTGACGCCACTCCAATCTGCTGCTCTGTCTCCTTTTCCTCCTTTCATTCGGTATAGGCATATGGAAACCATCCGTTTAGGATCTATTTCTCTTGACAGCATAAAATAAGTTTCCATCTGTCGTAACCATGCATCGACCGTTCTTGGATCCCCCTGGTAATAGTCGGGCATTTCTGCTTTTGTGAGGGGTCCCGGTTCTGGTCGAGAACTTCGTTGGTATTCGTTTATGATGGCTACTAGGGCTTGGCCAGCGCTGGTGATAGCTCGCTGCCTTTCCTCTTCCTGACGATGGATCTCATTTTCTCGCGCTGCTACTGCTGCAGCAGGTTGAGTGTCTGGGAGCGACTCCAATGTTTCTGTGTCCATCCAGTAATTTCTCCAGCCAAGTATTGCATGGTAGGCTTGAGTGACCATATCTACTGTGAGTCAGAAGTTTCCGACGCCCACTCGATGCAAACCGTATCCCTGCCACATCATCGCCTTCATCCAAGGCCATCCATTGGGTTCTCTGGATACCCGGACACAATGCCACATGCGATTGCATCCTTTAGTTCGTCTCCAATAGATTGGTCTGTCCTCGTCCATTAGTTCCGGATCCCAACCATATATTTCCCTAATAGTTGGATATGCCGGCCATTTGTAAGCGTTCCAATACTTTCGCTTTACTAGCCAGAGGTAACAATATCCCGGATGTTTCGGGTGCAACTTGTTCTGCTGCTGTTCCGTTAATCCTGGACGACCGTTTCTTAAACAAGGATCTATTTCTACCAGAGCTGCCGCTGCGTTTGATCGCGCTGGTTGCTCTGGTAATTCTATATCGCTTTCTTCCCCTAGGCTTATTATCTCGCCTTCCTCGGGGTTTCCTGCTCCTATTTTGTAGTGTCCCATGCCTTCTCGGTTTAGACATTCCACATGAAACCATCCCCTCGTGTTACTGTTATATTTTTCGATGTGTAACATATTTGATTGAGAGTAGGTTTTTCGTATGATGGTGGTGACATCTTCGTCTCGAAGGCTTTTGTCCCAGTTGCAAATCTCTTGTAACTGTGGATAGGCTGGCCACAGGAATTCGTTCCAATAATCCTTTTTAATTAGCACCAGGTAGCAATAACCTGGTACGTCGGGATGTAACCCGCTGTCGACCCAGGACATTCTGGGGTATGGATAAGGAAGCCAGAATTCCTTTTCGACGTTTCGTCTCCACTGGTCGATTTGTCGTTTTTTATGGGCGTCATTAGCCCCTTGAGGATACTCCTCGGTTGATAGCCAGTCTGCTGTTGTGGGGACTCCACCATTCCAGTGTGCTGCATCCCCACCCGCATTGATAACTTTGGCCGTGCTTTCTCCCCCAGCTAGTGCTGCTGCTGCGTACGATCGCGCTAGTTGCACTACTGGTTCCTGCTCTTTTACTGCCGGGTATGTTCGTCCGGCTGCCTGGTTCACTGCTTCTTGAACCGTTACTGTCGATCTCAGATCGACCCGTTTGATGGACGTGGTGGCAAGAGGGCGATTTTTTAACCGACGTTTGGATTTTGATTGCCCTCCAAAGCGCACTGTCCAGGTATAGTGGGAAACCTTATGAAGATCCACAAGTTCGTCCCATGTGTATTCGATGTCATCCCGTCGTATGGCGGATTCTTCAATAATGTGACATCGTCCTGGTCGGATACTGTCTTGGATTGCAAAGAGTACGGTATCGTCCCGTAATTCCGGTTCCCAATTTATAATGTCGTAGAGGGTGGGCCAAGCAGGCCAGTTGAATTTGTCGTAGTACTCGGCTTTGAATAGGTACATATAACAATAACCATTTTGCCTCCACTGATCGGGAGCGATTGAACTTTTCGCTATTGGTCCGGGCAGATATGCTTTGACGCGGGCCCTCCATCCTAACAACCTAGCTTTGTGGTCATTCCAGGTATCTTCCCCTATTTCGGATAGGAAATGATCGAGTCCGATTGGGAGTTTCAAGAGTGGCTCCGTCAGAAGGCGTTCTGGCGTTGTGGGAAGTATGCGTCCTGGTGGTTTTGTGACAAGTAAGGGATCGTATCTGATTCCCTGACGACGCTCCTCGTCTTCCTTTTCTTTCTTCCATTTGGCATAACGAGTGACGCGTATGTTGCCATTTATGGCATGCATCCATGCGTTCCAGTCCTCGTGGCTCATCATCATTCCGTCATGAGCATAGAGTTCTTCCACATGATGAGCGCACTGAAGTCGCTCGACCGCCACCCGATATTTCCTTATTGCCTTGTCTCCATTGTTGATCAACATCAACCATTGATTATATTTTGAGGAAACAAGGGCTAGCCAGATTGGGTTTGAGGTGTCTCCCTCGTAGTGGTCCTCCAGAAGTTGTATGAGAGTCTGGTACTCTCGTTCGGCTTTGCGCATAGCGCGTTCTGCTCTTAGTACAGCTTTGCTTGCTGCACGTTCCGCTAGAAGGGCCTCCCATGCTTCCTTCTGTTCAAGCTCTTGACTGAGCTCTCGTTCTCGTAGTAGTTGTTGCGCCTCGGCGCGTTCCCTCTTCCGCTCATCTTTGCGGTGATGCCAGTATAGTCTGACGTGGTTGTCGTAACGGCGTACGATGGTGTCGCCGATAAAGGTTGGTGTCCTTGTAAGGACAGATTCGATGGTGTCGGCCCAGTCCGCCTCAAAGATTTGACCTATCTCTGAGAGTGTCGCCTGGGCGTATGGAAGTACGTAGTGGAAATGGCAATTCATTGTTTTGAGGGATGGTGTGAGGACGTTTCCTGTAAAACAATCTTCAATCAAGCTCAGGCCCTCCACTGACACTTGATCTGTTCGTGCGGCAACCGAAAAATCCGCGCCTGTCGATGACGTTTCCTGGGAAACAGGAAAGATGTTGTCTGCAGCGTTGTGGGTCCGCAAGCTACTAATTGGGCACACCCGGCACTTCACCTCACTATCTTTGTGCCTAGTTATCACCCCGAAATCAGGTAGGGGTGCTAGTACAGGGAGTGTGTGAGGAATTTGAGATCAGCCTTGATATGTGGCACCAATCAGGTTTCTTCGCTCGTTCCTTGAGCTTTTCCGCAATAAAGGTGTACTAAACCCAGGGCGCGTCTGTGGTCTCCTGCCTACGCTTCACCCTAGCGAACTAGTACTCTCGTCCTTTACTGTTTGGTAGCCAGGCCCAACGGGCGTATTGAGGATCTCTCGTTCGAGACCCGTTGACAGTGTGGTTGTCGAAGTCGGTGTCGCCAATGGTTCCGGGATAATCGGATTACAACCGTCAAAGTAAAACTAGGCCGTTGAATGTCCTTTGCAGCTACGAGCGGCGTGCTCGGTGCTGGACAGCTAGCAACGGGGTAGAGAATAAAGTCTCTAGATTATGTCAGGACTGCCCTAGACACAACCTAAGCGACTCAAAGTGGTGACTTGTTAAGTCAAAGAAAAGATGCTTGCTCAGTAGCTATGTCTAGTGACAATAGACTATCTAGAGACTTAAGAGTCTCCTACGCTAAACTACGGCCCTTATATACCGCTTCTCCTGGTCTGTGCGCAGACAGCGCGCAGCTAAAGTCCCTCATGCCGGGATCAATGCGCAGCCGCCGATCTGCGCTCATCTAACCTTCTATGGAGAGTTTCTCTCACACCCAACTCCTGGGTTGTCCGCATACGGCCTTCCTATTGTTCAGGACTTCGGCCGATTCCCATGCACGCCGTACCGTTGACTCGGTACTCCTCGGCGTTCCCATGTCGCCCCTCAGGCGCCGTGCCGCTCATGATTCCTTTCATGGCGTAGGCCCATCATCGGGCCGCGACTCCTGTCGGCACTCGGTCTATCCCTATAGCCGATGCTGACCTAACCTCCTTCCGTATAGGGACCGCAGTTTACGTAGGCCATCCTCCTTGAGTCCCGTTGCGTAGTCTTGCCCATAGACGTTTGAGCTTGATAAAATAGATAAAAAGAAAAGAAAAAGATTCTCCGACTCCTCGCGACCATTCCTTCATAAGTGTCATTGACGTCGTTACTGTAAAGTTTGAAATGAGAGGTATGCTCATAACACCCTTGAGACAGAATGGGAAATTAGACATGATGTGGGAGAAACAGTTGCCATTGACTCAGATGAGAATGATGTCAATATGGCCAAAAATACACCACAGAGCGAGGTTGTGGATATGGGAGGCAATGGTGATGACAAGGAACCAGAATTTAAGTTCCAATATGAGAAAATTGGAACTTACAGTTTTCCACCAACAATAGCAGAAGCAGAGGCTGCTTTTGCAGATATCAAGAAAGTTCTCAAGCCATCTCATGGTCTTGATGAACTCACACACAGCTGTGTTGAGGCTATGAGAAAATTTTTATGGAAGTATATTTCAGGGAACAGCACTGTGTGGTGGGGTCCTGCATCACTGGAGACTGCACATGATCATGAAAGGGGGACTCACCATGCTCATCTGCTCCAGGAGTGGACCCATGCATATGTTGCCAATAGAGAGGACTTACCAAAGAACACCTATGGTACCTGGAAGCCTTTGATGCTCAATGATGAGGATTTGGCAACAACAATTCATTTACATCTTCAGTCCTTGGGGCCATGGATTCAAGCACAAGATGTGGTTGATTTTATAAATAAACCTGAGACGAAGGCACAGTTTGGGTTGATCAAATCAATTTTGCTATCAATGGCTACACAGTGGATGAAGCGCTTAGGATACAGATGGACACTGTCACCAGGTGGGCAGTATGTTGATGGACATGAAAGAAAAGACATTGTCAACTACTGACAGAAGGGCTTTCTTCCAAGGTGGATGAGTATAGAAGAGAGGACCTGGAAATGGAAGGAGAACTGGATTGATGAAGAAGTCAGTGAGCAGCCACAAAATCACTGTGTTGTTGTCTGGTTCCATGATGAATCAACCTTTTATGCAAATGATCGTTGAAAGCTCTGCTGGGTGCACAAGAATGAAACAGCTGTCCCATGTCCCAAGGGTGAGGGTGCTTCACTTATGGTTGCGGACTTTGTTTCAGCAGACTATGGTTAGTTACACTCCCCTGACAAAACCAAGGAGGCTCGAGTGTTTTTCAAGGCAGGGAAAAATTGTGAGGGGTACTTTACAAATGCAGACATTCTGAGCCAAACTACCACTGCGATGGACATCCTCACAGAATTCTACCCCAATGATGAGCACAAGTTCATGTTTGACAATGCAACAACACACACAGCAAGATCAGACTCAGTGCTATCTGCCCGTTGCATGCCAAAAGGTACCAAAGCAGTTGGAGAATTTTGGGGAGCCATCATACCAGTCCTTGACAATGATGGGAACCAGGCATACATCCGAGACAACAATGGAAAGCTTATGAAGAAGCCAGCAAAAATGAAGATTCACATGGACAATGCCACATTTGAAGATGGATCCCCACAGCCACTTTATTTCCCTGATGATCATCCAATTTCTCTGGGGTGTTTCAAGGGAATGGCTGTCCTTCTTGAAGAACGTGGACTAGTCAAGGAGTCTAAGCTTCAGTATGAGTGCCCTGGCTTCAAATGCAAGCCTGGAATGACAGATTGCTGTGCCAAAGACATCAATATAAGAGCTATAAACATATCTAGAATTTTTTTTACATTTTCTGAATTTGTTTGAATCTTAGTGTGGAGGAAAAGGCAGAAAGAGTGTTTGATCACTGAAACTTCATGGAAAGTACTTACAAATGCTTAGTCAATTTATTAGTCAGGCTGACACATCTTAGTCAGTCTTAGTCAGAATTGGTCAGCTTGTACCTTTCCCACCCTTTGCTTGTTCCCTTGTTTATAGACGAGCATTTAACCCCGTGCCCTATCGGGCACGGTATCCCAGGCAGAGTGTTATGTGATATCCCAGGCAGAGTTTTATGTGAGATCCCAGGCAGAATTTTATGTGAGATCCCAGTTGAGAGTTTTATGCTGAATCCCAGTCACCCACCACCCCATGGCCTAGTGGCCATGGGGTGGTGGGTGACTTTGTTGTGAAATTTTATGTGATATCCCAGTTGAGAATTTTATGCTGAATCCCAGTCACCCACCACCCCAATGGCCTAGTGGCCATTGGGGTGATGGGTGACTTTGTTGTGAAATTTTACGTGATATCCCAATTGAGAGTTTTATGCTGGATCCCAGTCACCCACCACCCCAATGGCCTAGCAGCCATTGGGGTGGTGGGTGACTTTGTTGTGAAATTTAATGTCATATCCCAGTTCATAGTTTTATGCTGAACCCCAGTCACCCCCCACCCCATGGCCTAGCTGTCATGGGGGGAGGGTGACTTTGTGGTGAAATCTTATGTGATATCCCAGTTCACAGTTTGATATTTCATCCCAGTCACCCAGCTTTTATCAAATATCAACCTCCAAGTTTGCACAAATCCCAATATTATGTAGTTACTATCTCACAATCTTAACCCTCCCAGTATCTCATTATACACTATCTTAGCCAGCCATGGGGGTCAACTGTCACCTGTCTTGTCCATGTCAATGTACTGTGAACTCTGTTGTCTATGGCCTGGGGTAACATCAGTCCACTTCTGTCCCACTTGCTGCCCTGTCCTCACCCTTTCTGCCATGTCCACCCTCACTGCCCTGTCCCTCTCCCTGCCCTGTCCCAGACTGCCCTGTCCTGCTCACCTCTTGCTGCCCTACCCTGTCCTCACCCTCCCTGCCATGTCCTCCCCACCCTCACTGCCCTGTCCCAAACTGCCATGTCTGGCTCACCTGTTGCTGCCCTGCCCTGTCTGCATCATTTCTACACTGCCTTCACCCTCCCTGCCCTGTACTTGCCCCCCCTGCCATGTCCTCCTTACCATCTTTGCCCTGTCCTCATCCTCTCTACCTGTCCTCATCCTCTCTACCTGTCCTAACCCTCCCTGCCATGTGCTTGT
>JAEBUP010000098.1:0-149781 GCA_023014405.1 Amanita molliuscula | reverse complement strand
GGATGAAAAAGACGGACTCACTTGGGAAAACTATGACACCTTCGTCAAACGATTCCTTGACGACTGGGGAGAAGTCCAACACTGCAGTTAGTGCGCTGAATGAGCTCACTAAATTACGAGTGGAGGAGAAATCACCGTCCCGATCTACGTCCGAAAATTTAGAATGCTCATAGGATCCTCCGGAATTAACCGGAATTACCGCCCACACTCCAGGCATTTGTCCGAGGCCTACCAACCACACATCGCTGCCAAAGATCCTCGAAGGACAAGGCGACTTTAAACCGTCACAGATGCCTATAGAAAAGCGGAACAACTCAATGCAGCATGGGAAATGATGAAAGCATTAGGAAAGACTGATACAGGGCGTCGATTCAATAAAACAGGGGGACCTAAAACGATCCATGCCATACAAACCGGACGCCTTACTGATGGGCAACGAGAAGAATATATGCGTTCTGGAAAATGTTTCAGATGCGGAACCATCGGTCACCTATCCCGAAACTGCCCAAAGAAAGATACTACCAGGAACCCGCCCCCTTCAGGACGATTCACCAGAACAATCACTGAAGATAGCGGCGCTAAGAAAATTCGCACCATGATTGCGGCGCTCAGCACAGAGGAACGAGAAACTCTCCTCACCGACCTGGAAACTGAGGGTTTTTAAAGCGGAGGAACCAGAAAGCGGTTGGAACCTCCAAGAACGATTATGGACAGTTAGCACTCAACTCTGTAATAGTAAGATCGAATAATAATCAACGACTCTCAATAACTGTCCAATCACCCGAATTACCCGCTGAGATATCTGCCCTCGTTGACTGCGGAGCAGAAGGAAACTTCATTGACGAAACTATAACAAAAACATGAACAAAAAACCACTAATTCAACCAATACGAGTTAAGAACGCCGACGGAACAGTAAACTTAAATGGGATGATCACACATAAAGTCAAGATTCCCTACCACATCGGAAATCTACAAATCGAAACAAGCTTCCTAATCACTAAACTAGGAGATCAAAAACTTATACTCGGACTCCCCTGGTTAGAAAAACACAACCCAACGATAAACTGGAAGGAACGGACCCTTGAACTCGATCAACACAAACCGACAAAGCAGATAGAAAGAAACCTGGATCAGGAAATCAACGAATACTGGATCAGGGTTTAAAACTTCGGCATCACAAGCGCTAGAACATACACTACGCAAAGAGACCATAACGACGCTACCAGACGAGTACCAAGAATGGAAATCTACCTTCGAAAAAGCGCCTTCAGAACGATTCCCAGTCAGACGCACATGGGATCATGCAATCGATCTCAAAACCGGATTTACCCCGAAAGTCAGCAAAATCTACCCACTATCGATAAAGAACAATCATCCCTCGACGAATGGATCACAGAACAGCTAGCTAAAGGATACATTAGACCATCCAAATCCCCACAAGCCTCGCCATTCTTCTTCGTCGCAAAAAAGGAAAGCGGAGCGCTCCGGCCATGTCAAGACTACCGATACCTGAACGAATGGACAATAAAGAATGCATACCCATTACCATTGATCTCTGATCTAATGACCAAACTATCCGGCGCTCAATATTTCACAAAACTAGACCTCCGATGGGGATACAACAACGTTCGAATAAAAGAAGGAGATGAATGGAAAGCAGCCTTCATAACGAACAAAGGACTATACGAACCAACCGTCATGTTCTTTGGCCTATGCAATTCCCCATCTACGTTCCAGACAATGATGAACGAATACTTCCAAGACATGATCAACGAAGGATGGTTAATCATTTACATGGATGACATTCTTATATGTGGAACAACACCCAAAGACTTAGAAACCCGGACAAAACGCGTCCTAGAACGACTAAAAGAGAACGACTTATTCCTCAAACTTGAAAAATGCAAGTTCTGCACGAAGGAAATTGAATTCCTCGGAATGATCATTAGACCTGGGGAGATAACAATGGACCCGATCAAACTGGCAGGAATAGCAGATTGGCCGACACCAGCAACAGTCAAACAAGTACGATCCTTCCTAGGATTTGGAAATTTCTACCGACGATTCATTGGGAACTTCGCAACCCTCGCTCGACCACTTATTGATCTCACAAGAAAAGATGAAGCGTTCCTCTGGACGCCAGAACGACAGGTGGCGTTTAACAACCTAAAAAAACGCTTTACAACAGCTCCTGTACTCCGAATGCCAGATGTCACCCGACCATTCATCCTACAAACCGATGCCTCAAATAAAGCAACAGGAGCGGTACTGAAACAAGCTGATGAAGCAGGACTCCTGCACCCTTGCGGCTTCATCTCACACGCCCTAACACGACAGAGCAAAACTATCAGATTTACGACAGGGAACTACTGGCAATCGTCAAAGGACTTGCAGCATGGCGACACCTGCTTCATGGATCACCTCATACCACTATCGTTCACTGCGATCACAAGAATTTATCCTTTTATCGAACCCCACAACGTCTTACCCCCAGACAAGCCAGATGGTCCTCCTTCTTAAGCGAATTCGACCTTCGAATAGAGCACGTCCCAGGAACTAAGATGTTTGAAGCAGACGCCCTATCTCGACGACCAGACCACATTGGAATGGACGACGCCCCAGAAGAAACCACGGTGTTACCACCTGAACGATTCATCAGGCTTATAGCAGACGACCTAGCAGAGAAGTTGCGCAAAGGCATGATTAAAGACGACTTTGGACAAATACTAGTCGAAGTAATCCAAAATCATCGAGCACCACCAATAAAATCAAAGCTGCAAGACTGGACATATGTCGACCACATCGTACATTACCAAGGAAAAACCTATGTACCTGATCAAGATGGATTGCGCACTCAACTCATTAAACTGACGCATGAATCACCTACATCTGGGCACCCCGGACGATTTAAAACTCTGGAATTACTCAAACGAAACTACTGGTGGCCAGGAATGAACAAGCATACCAGAGAATGGATCGAAGGATGCGCGCTCTGCCAGCAAATGAAAGTGAACACTCACCCCAACACCCCCTGCCCTACAACCAATCAAATCTAATGCCACCCGACCCTTCCAACAAGTCACAATTGACTTCATCACGGATCTACCAATCGCCGACGGCTTCGACTCAATCATGGTCACAGTGGACCATGGACTTACAAAGGGGGTAACCTTTTCTCCTTGTCACAAAACGATCGACGCACTAGGGACCGCGGATCTATACATAAACGAAAACTTCAAACGATTCGGTTTACCGGATATCCTCATATCTGACAGAGGACCGCAGTTCGCGTCTAAAGTATTCCGAGAAATAGGAAAAGCGCTGGGAATAAACCACAGAATGAGCACAGCCTACCATCCCCAGACAGATGGCGAGACAGAACGAGTCAATCAGGAACTAGAAGTTTACCTCCGAATGTTCTGCACAAACGAACCACACAAATGGAAATCACTACTGCCAATTGCGGAATTCGCTCACAATAACCGACACCATGATACCATCAAAGCATCACCGTTTCAGCTAATGTACGGAATAGACCCTGTCGCTATTCCCACAGCTGCATCCCCCATGACGACCCCAGCAGCCGAGAACCGACTACGAATGCTACAAAAGGCTAGAGAAGAAGCACTCGCTGCACACGAACTCGCTAGACAAATGGTAGCACTCAGAACAAAAGACAAGAGTATCAGATTTGAGAAAGGAGACAAAGTCTGGCTCGAAAATCGAAACCTCCGAATACCCTATGAGTCAAAGAAGCTAGCGCCCAAAAGAGAAGGACCCTTCACGATTGAGCAAGTGCTAGGACCTGTCACCTACAAACTGAAACTCCCCAAACAATGGCGCATTCACCCTGTGTTTCATACTACATTGTTAACTCCGTATAAAGAAACAACGGTCCACGGACCGAACTTCATGAAACCACCCCCTGATCTCATCAACGGACAAGAGGAGTTCGAAATAGAAGCAATCATCACACATAGAAAACGAGGAACCGGCTATCAATACCTAGTCAAATGGAAAGGGTATGGACCGAACGAAAACTCATGGGAACCTGAAACAAATCTGAAGAACGCTGCGGACATCCTTAGAGCATATAAGAACCGCCAAAACCTGCTATGAAGACCATGGCCCAGTATCGCAACAAACAGATCCTCAGACAGAATGCTAGACACACCAAAAACATCGCTTCCTCCTACTCCCGATTCTCTCCCAGACAATCTATCCCAAAACTTAGACACCTAATCATCCAACTCCCTAATCGAACCCACCCTCATCAAGGACGACGTGCAATAGGAACAGCCTTCATTGAAATACGCAAAATCCTGCTTTATCGAACAAAAGTACCGTCACTGCACCCAGTATATAAAACACGGATCAGCCCCAACTCCCAGACAACAACCGACGCCATCAGCAGAGACCCGCCATATCAGACAAGCGCAAAGAGCACTGGCCTTATGGATCATTGACCGAACAAGAGACCTGGAAGAGGCGGGAGTGACCTGCCTACGCCGGACAGAGGCACTATTCCCAGACAAAATCAATTTCCCATCCAGCGGACCGCTGAACTTTAACTTACCCCCGCATTACCTATACATCCCACACGGAGGGATACCACCTCCATATCCGAATCCACCGCCACCGCCCCACTACCGCAACTTTGAATGGGAACCTGGATACCCGATGATCACAGGCATCATTCATCACACAGATCACGGAACGATTACACATCGAATTCCACCTAGACCACTACACGAACCATATTTAGCTGAAAGACCTCCCACGCAACCTAATACTCCCAGACCAGAAGCATTGGCCGATCAACTCTTACGAGACATCCTCTCTATGGACGCAGACGATTCATTCTGGGACGTGGAATACTTCGACGAAGTCAACCTATAAAAAGATCGAGACTCCCACTTCCTAGCCTTCCAACCAACGTCGCAGATACAAAGATGTTCTCGCTCATCGCCATCCTCGTCGCCCTCGTCTCTACCTTCTTCCCCTCAATCCTCATCGGAGGACTAGTTCTCGCCACCCTCCTCGTTACCCTCGCCCTCGCCTACTCCTTCCCCGAAAAACTCCCCGAGCTCGACGTCTTCACGCCACCCCTCGAAATCTTCGTCGAAACCGAAACGATGACCTACGCCGACGACGACCTACACATTCACCCTCACCACCGACCCCAACGCCATGACTTACACCGAGCGAGATCTCGCACTCCGAGAACTTCGTCAATTAAAAGTCACCCTCGACTCCGTACGATGGCATGTAGATACAGCACAAAAGGACGTCGAAAACATCGTCCACTGGTACGAGTCTAGAGCGGACCATGCCTGGACAACTCAAGGTTGGCCTTAAGAAGTCGGTGACTTCTCGCATAGGGAGGGGGTAATGTTACAACTTCTTTCTTTCTTACATTTACTTGCTCCAATAGCCTTCCTTCACTTCGTCGCTACGTTTTGATACTTGTTTCATCTACCTAGATTGCCCCTCGTTTCACTTCCTTTTATACTTCCTTATTGTTCTCTAGCCAGTATATAAACCCTGCGCATGTACCGTAGTACCTCAGTTCCAACTTAATCGAGTATTGTCCTTTACTGAACAACCCTCTCGCTCTCGTCCTCTCTATCGCTCGAGCTACCTTCGTCGCTGCCTAGCACGACGTCGAACAGCATTCTTGTCCAGGGACTGGGATTAGACCGAAACTCTAGTCGTCACTGTTGACTCGATAATGAACCAAGGGCATCGATCCTAACAAAACCCATGTGGTGGTGGAACTCCAATTGTCAACACTTGTGCTCCATCCATGATGCAGATCCCTCCCCTGCAAACTTGAAAGCCTTCCGCGCTGCCTGCTGAGCTGCCAAGCGGTCCTTCTTCGATGCACAAATTGATGAACTATGCTCTAAGGGCAACCCATGGTCTTGTGTTGCATGGACAAAGGACTGTTCCCCCCCCAAGTTTCCCCGCATTGCAGTCGATGGCATCCCAGTCCATACCCTTGACGACCTCTGGCACACTGCCCACCACCAGTTTGTTGGTTAGCAGGCCTGCCGCCCGGTGGACTGGGACTTTATCAATGCGCTGCCTTCATTACCCCAGCGCACTTGGCCTCCCTTCTCACTGCTGGAAGTGCAGGAAGCCCTTGCCCTCACCTCCAACAGCTCGGCCCCTGGTCTGGACCTCTCGTGGGGAGTCATCAAACACCTTATGTTGTCCTTGGCCTTCGCTGCGCAGCTTCTAGCCCTCTACAACGCCATTTTCTCCGAAGGGCACTGGCCTGCACCCTTCAAGGTGTCAGTCACGGTTATTATACCCAAGGCCAATAGGGACGATTATTTGCGCATGAAGAACTACCAGCCCATCGCACTGCTCAACTGTCTGGGGAAGTTGTTTACCAAGGTTATTGCCACTCACCTCCAGTTCAACATCATCTGACACGATCTCCTGCACCCCTTGCAGTTCAGTGGCCTTAAACAGCACTCTACCACAGATGCTGGCCTCTTCTTTACTAATTGGATCCATCAGGCCCACGACACCAGCAAATACACCTCTTGTCTCGCCGTGGACATGGCCCAGTACTTCCCATCGATCCAGAAAGATGTCCTCATCGTCATGCTTCGCAAGCAAGGATTCCCCGAAGCTTTGCTCAGCCTTCTGCACACCTATTACAATGATTGTCAAACGGCCTTTGTGTGGGGCTGTGCCTCCTCGGCTCAGTTGCCCACAGGTGATGGTGCACCGTATTCGCAATTCCCCAGCCCATCTCCGACACCCAGATGGCTCCACCACAACTGTTCAGCCATGTATCAAGTGGTGCTACTTAGGTTTTATTTTTGATCATTCTCTTTCTTTTGACTCCCATGTTCAATTCTATGCTAATACTGCTATTTCACCCACCAGTGCTTTACACATGATTGGTAATGCTGTGTGGGGTCTGCTGGTTACGTGCCGACTTCAAATTGTCAAGTCCTGTGTTTGGCCGATTCTCTCATATGGCCTTCCTCTGTGGTACCGCCTTGGCAGTGCTGGTGTCCAGGCCAAGGTACATAAAATCCAACAAGCACAATGCCACGCCCTCATCTGGGCCTTGGGAGCCTTCCACACCTTGCCAATGGGTGCCCTCAAATTCCTGCTTGGAATGCCCCCTGCACGAATTTACTGTGATTACCTTTTACATCGCACCACCATTCACCTGGCTACTGTTGCTGAAACACACCCTTTGAAAGTGGTTGCCCTGTTTATCATACTGCCCTCCCATGCGCAGCAGCGACAACGACATTGGCTCATCCCCACACACTCCCCTCACAACCCCTTCCCAGTACTTGCAGGAATAGCTCACACCCTTGACAAACCCTTTCAGACTGCCAATGCAGAGAATGTTTGTGGTACCTGCCTTCTGGATGCCTTTCCACACCGCATCCAGTTCACCAACTTTGACCACCCTCCATGAACATCGTCTGACCTCTTCATGGCCTGGTTCCATCCCTTTACCCATTGTGTCAACACATGGCACACATCCTCGTCCTGCCTCCTCTTTGCCTCAGACAGCTCCTTGAAGCATGGCATCGTGGTTTCTGGCTTCATTGGCCCCCACGTCTCCAAAGTGCGCCATGTCCCAGCCACCTCTTCCTATGAGGCTGAAACTCAGGCCCTGGAGATGTTTGCCCACTATCTCCTCACACATGATATGGGAGGCCACGTCATTATTCTTGTTGACAATGCCACCGCCACCAAGGGCATATTCCTTACGGACACCCATGATGGCCAACACATCACCATCTGCTTCTCAAGCCACCTTCATTCCTGGCTAGAGGGTCATGCCGATTGCCGCCTCACCATATCCTGGTGCCCCAGCCACATGGACATTCCAGAGAATGATGCCGCTGACCACCTTGTCACTCATTATGACAGCCCCGATGCACGCCCCTTTCTCTCGTGCCTGAAGGCAGTCAAAGAATTCAAGCGCACTGCTACTGTGCACTGGCACTGATAAGTTTGCTCTGCTATTGGAAATAGGGAGAAATGGAGAGGTGTGAGGTTGTGAAAGGATTCCCGTCAACTCCAGGGCACTCCGTGACAATGCTACTATGTGCGGAATTGTGGAGTTTGCGGATAATCATGCTTACGTGCATGAGTGTGTAATGATGGCAAATGTGGGATGCAGAGTGCAACAAGAGTCAAGACATGAATGAGACAAGGAGGGCAAGACTAAAGGCTGAGGCTTGAAGGGATACTGTAATCTGGGATCTAATCTGGTATTGAGCTGGTATGTTATTTGTACATGGGCTTTATGTACAATTTTCTACTCTAGATAACGAAATATCTCTTTGTAAAATTTCACCTTGCAACTGTGTATCCAAATCCATCTTGAAGGTCTTCTCACAATGGGGCTAGCTGAGGGACATGATGGTGGAATACGAGTGCTGTGGTGAGAACCAATATCACGATCCTGCACAGGATGCTAATAGACTTGTCAGATTGAAATAGACTTGCCTGATTGCCGTGTGTGGCAACTCTGGGGTTCATCTGACTTGATGTGGCCCTGTTCTTGATATTCCATGGACCTGACTGCTCTATACCATTGCTAGTCATTGGCTGATGGCTTTACTCGTCCGCTAGGGTCCTGATCTGCTGCATTGGTGCATTGCTATGCATGACATGGCTCTTGGATCTTGGAATGTAGATCTTCCTAACACGGATGTCTTGATGGTGCAGTCCCTTCTCCGGTGAACTAAGCTATACCAGCTGACAATTTTCATGTGACTCGGCTGATGTGGTGCTGACTTCAGGTGCAAATGACTGACTGGTGTGGGGTATGGATGGTGTATGTGGGATATGACTTGCTTGTCGAGTGTGGGTGATGCTTGCCTTACTGCAGAAAAATGCGGAGTTGCACGGAATTGCGTGGAATTGCACAGAGTTGCTTGTTGCTATCGCAGAATACCTGCGGATGACTCCTATACACCCCTAGCTCAGAACAATGCTCATCAGCACGTCGCCTGGCTCTCACATAAATATTGCGGCCACCACCTCCTACCACTCATGGACTCTCGACGGGCTGCTGCCCCCTGCCTTGGTGCTGGCTGCAAACGGTTTATCATGGCTTGTGGGGGAGCTCTGGGCCTCTTCTCTCACTTCACCTGCATTGTCACCAACCACATGCCCTCTGCCAACTTTTGCCAGCATTTCTTCCCCAACTTGCCTAGGCAATGTCTCCACTGTAACCACGGCCCTCCCCTGACACATGACCATATTATGTGTAAGTGCACCAGGTGTATGAAACTTTTCCCTTCCCTTTTTTCTTTTTCACATCATCAAATCAACTTTATAGGGCTCATTGCTTTCTTGAAAGCGAACCCAACGGCTGCTACATTTGGCAACATTGACCCTCCCATCCCGCCATCTGTTCAGTTACTGCAGCAAGCCGCATTTCACTGCCTCTTCAATGACTAGAGTTACGTTCTTTTTTTCTCACTCTTCTGCCTAAAGGACCCTACAGTCCGTATACATATGGGTCTCATGACTCCATCACCCCCTTTGTGCCTAGCTTACCTATGTCACCTACTTACCCAATACAAACACATTTCTATGCAAAAAAAAAAAAAAAAAAAAAAGCGGATTATAACACTTGGCATCAAAGATTGGGTCACCCATCTAAAAATATATTAAAACATGTCTTTGATCATACAAAAGGGTTTGACAAATTATCTATACCATCAACAGATACAATTTGTCCTGGATGTGCACAAGGAAAGATGCATAATAAATCTTTTCCTACATCAATCAAGTGAGCTTCCAAGCCACTTGAATTGGTTCATGCAGACTTATTAGAATTGCCTATGGAATCTTATCATTGAAAGAAATGGTGTCTTATGATACTAGATGATTACTCTTCCTATGCTTTTATGGCACTTCTTCGAACTAAATCAGAAACATTTACTGCTTTCAAGAGTTACTGTATGTAGAACTCATGGAAAATCAATATAGCAGTAGAGTTAAACATTTCAGATCAGATCGAGGGGGGGAATTTAAGTCACATGAATTTAGCAAGTTTCTTGCTTCAAAAGGAATCTTTGGAGAACAAAGTGCACCTCACATACATCAACAAAATGGTCGTGCTGAACGATTAAATGATACTATACTTGAAAAAGCAGAAAGCATGAGATTAGAATCTTCCTGCCCAAAATCATGGTGGGAATTTGCCTTTGAAACTGCTATTCATGTATACAATTGCACACCATTATGAAGGACAAATTGGTCTATACCCTATGAAAACATGACAGGTGAAAAACCTGATGTTCATTACCTTAAAGTGTTTGGTTGTCTAGCTTGGGTTTATATACCTAAAGAAATTCATAAAGATAAGCTGTCACCAAGATCTGAACCAATGACCTTTATTGGTTATGACATAGGATCTAAAGCTTATAAATTTATGAAGAAAGATAACACTATATTCATTGGTGTTAAAGCACTATTTAATGAATCAGTATTTCCATGAAAAAGTGAAAATTACAATAAAGATAGACTATTTGAAAGTCCACCAGGTATTAACCAAAGGGATCAAAATGGACATGAACCTGACTCCAATTCCCAAAACAACAATCATCTCAATAGTGATGACGATGATCCCAAATCATATAAACCATCATTCAATCATGATCTTACACCAGATGAAGAGCAGAATTCATCTCATGAGAATGATGACATAGAGCCTAATAATAATGGTGGAGAACAGGATTTACCTGTCAGACCTGATGTTCATGGATCAAGTGAAAACAGATCCAAAGAGAATTCCAGTAGACAGCCTGGGACACAACATCATGCACCACCAGACATCAAAAGAACATGAAAAGAGAAAAAGGTTACAGATAGACAATCCCAAAAACAACCTGAACCTATTCCCTTCCCACTTTGCTGAAGTACTAGAGAAAGGAAACCAGTTTATAAGGAGGGTAATATTTATGGAAAGAAAACTCCTCTAGAGATTGAAAAACAACTGGAAAAGAATCCTTTCAATGAGTCTGAAGACTCTGATAGTCAAAAAGACACTTCAAGCAAAATATCAGATGAATCTTATCCTGGTATTATTCAGGATAAAGGAATTACAGATATAGATATGCTGCTTGATCAGTTACAAAAAGAGGGAGGAGGGAAATTTATCAATTTCCTACTCTCAAAAGCAGTATTACCTAAATCTGATATCCCTGTTCATTTTAGGGACATGTTAAAAATTAAAGAATCTGATCCTAAAGCTTTTCAAGAATGGATTAAAGCTATGGAGGATGAGATTGAAGCTCTATTCCAACAAGATGCTTGGGAGTTAGTTGATGGTCCAAGAAATTGTAAACCTGTGAAGTGTAGATGGGTTTACAATATTAAAAGTGATGGTCAAAAATGTGCTCGACTTGTTGCTAAAGGATTTTCACAAATACCTGGCATAGATTATGATGACACTTTTCTCCTGTTGCACAATTTGAAACAGTGAGATTACTTCTGGCTTCAGCTGCACTCAAAAATTGGGAAATCGAGGCACTAGATGTTAAAACAGCTTTCCTATATGGAAATCTTGATGAAGAAATTTACATGGAACAGCCAGAAGGTTTTGTCACAAAAGGACAAGAGGGAAAAGTCTATAGATTAAAAAAAGCCCTATATGGTCTTAAACAAGCATCATATGCTTGGAATAAACAAGTTGATAAAAGCTTGAAATCCTTAGGATTTAATAGATGTCTTTTGGATACAGGAGTGTATATCCTTAAAAAACAAGGATCAATAATAGTTGTCATACTATATGTTGATGATGTACTATTTCTGGGAAATGACAAAAAACTCTTATTAGACAAAAAGAGCAAGTTCATGAAAATATGGGAATGTAGAGACTTAGGACAAGTTTCTGAATATCTAGGGATGAAGATATCTCGAGATAGACCAAATCAATTACTTATAATTGATCAAATAGACTATGCTAAGAAAGTTGTTAAGCATTTTGGTCAAGAAAATGCTAAACCTGCTAGAACACCATTACCAGCAGGGTATGTTCCTAAACCAAATGAAGGAACAGCAACTTCTGAGCAAAGAAGCTATTACCAATCCATAATTGGATCATTATTATATTTAACTCTTGGAACTTGTCCAGATATTGCATTTGCAGTAATAATGATGTTGCAATTTATGGTTAATCCTTCTGAAGAGCATATCCAGAAGGCATTATACATTATCAAATATGTTGCCACCAACATTAATGGCAAAATAGTGTATAATGGGAAGAATCATGAAGGTTTCATTGCATACTGTGATGCAGATTGGGCAGGTGACCAGATTAATAGAAGATCAGTCACTGGATACATAGTAAAACTAGCTGGAGGACCAGTTAGTTGGGTTTCAAGGAAACAAAAGACAGTTGCTCTGTCATCAACAGAAGCAGAATATATGAGTCTGTCTGATACATCAAGACAGATAGTCTGGATAGAGTCTTTATTCCATGAAATTGGAAAGACTATAAAAATGATTCAATTAGGAGTAGATAATCAAGGAGCAATCTTCCTAGCTTCTAATCCTGCTCAAGAGCATAGATCTAAACACATAGATATCTGCTACCACTATGTTAGAGAATGCATAGAGGAAGGAAAAGTGGAACTTGTGTATATTCCCACAAATCAGCAACTTGCTGATATCTTGACTAAAAATTTGTCTTTTGATAAATTCACAAAGTTAAGATCTGAAATTGGATTAGTGATTTCTCAGCATGGGGGAGTGTTGAATAAATAATGATCTGGAGCTTTAAGTATTGAACTCATAGCTTCATATATTATATCATTATTTATGAATGCTCACCAAATCACGAATATAATCTGATATTTGTACACTGTGGACACTTTTATAGAGTTTGACAGATATTATAGAGTTTCATCCCAGGAACAGTATGAAATGACAGCATGTGAGACACAATGCATGAAACATGCTTCACACATCAAGTATTGACAGATTGCTGTAAAATGTGCAGCAATATGACACCATGCACAGCAGGTATGGTGCAATGCACAGCAGGAAGCTGCACATTACTAGATATAGATATATTAGATGTAGTTACATGTGATTTCTGTAACTGTATATAAGCAGCGCTCTTTGCACTGCTGAAATACATCTCCTGATCTATTGCATAGTTGAGCCCTAGCTCCCAAGTGTTCTTCACAGTACTCAGTAAGTCCCCTCACTTACTAAGCCTTGCTCTGTGCTGCTGTTGCTTGTTTCAACAATATAAGGGCTGTAGTTTAGGATAGAAAGTCCTTAAGACTCTAGGTAGTTTGTTGTACCTACAACACTCCTGAGCAAATTGTTTAACTTCAGCTTAACCAGCCAACATTGTGAGGCTTGTGGGTGTGTTTAGGTGCAGTCCTAACAGCAACCCTTTTGTCCCTCACTGTATAATCTATTGAATTGATTAGTTAGTCATTAACTGAACCACTTATACACTGATGGGTCCTTTGCCAACACTAAGCAATCTGATCAGCTGATCATGAGAAAATTAACTGGCTTGCTATTGGCTTGAAATTGAGCTGATAGCAAGCCAGTTAAATATCTCAAGACTGACTTAGTGTTGGCAGAGGACCCATCAGCTTTTGGACTGATCTACCTGCTCAAATATTTTCAGAAGTTTAGCTAATTTTTTCAGCTGAATAAAGCAAATTTGGCCAGCTTGAGCTGTGGCAACACTAATCATCAGAAACTGATATTGGTGGGTTGCTATGACATGATGATGGATGGTTATCATAGTGATGGAACCTTAGCACCATGCTAATTGGTGGTTGCCCACCCCCACATTATATTTTATTTGTGTTAAATAATTGTTTGTGAATTTTTTTATAAATTTGATGAATTATTTTGAAAATAATATCCCATTTAATGAACTATTTTATGAATTTTGAATTATCTCTGAAAATAATATCGAGTTTAATGATTTATGTTATAAATGTTGAATTATTTCTGAAAAATAATTTCTAATTATTATGACATGATGATAATTTTATGGATTCCATTCTCGACGTAATTGCTCTGCCCAAGCCATGATAAAGTACATGAGTCCGGCCGGCAAGACACATTTGATGCCTACCTCTTTCCAATCCCATCGGCGGCCTCCCCATTTCCCTCCCCACCTTCGCCAGTAACCCCGTCGACGCGCCGCCAGGTCGTCTTTGTCTGCCAATGCAGGAGAAACCGAAGCCGCCGCCGCTTCTTCTGCTCCCGATGGGCCGTCCCACCAGAGATTACTGGTGACCCATATCTGGATACTGCGGCTCATGCACGTCGTTGTCCCAATGAGGGCCCAAACGATCACGGGCCGTTTTTCGTGTTCAAAGATGGAGAGGGACAGCTGGGTTGCGGGCCAGCAGATGCCTTGGAGAGCAAGGAGGCGGACGAGGGTGGACAGCGGTGGGTAGTAGAGGCGCCAGCGCGTGAGGAGGCCGGTGGTGAGTGCGAGACATTGGTACCCGGTGAGGATAGCCTGCGATGCGCGCGTGCGTGTGTAAGGAAGGGGTGGATAGTAGATAAAGTTAAAGGATGAAGCGTACCCATAGAGCGGAAACGAGATAGTCGATGCGTTCCGGTGGTTTGCGGCCGCCTAGGAAGGGGGAAGTGGTGGGAGGGTTGAGGACTCTATAGAGGTTATAAAGCGATCCTACGAGGGCAGGTACGACAGCGAGGAGGCGGGAGAATTCAAAGAGGAGGGGCGTCAGGCGCTGTTGGAGGGAGTTTTGGGGAACGAGGGGGGCCGAGGCGGGGACGATGCGAGCGGTGGGCAAGCGGGCGCAGGAGGGTTCGTCGGCCTCTGTTTCTGTTTCGCCTGCGCAGAGCTGGCCCGGGGCGGTTGAGATGGTTTTGAATTTGGAGTTGCGCGGGGGGGGCGTGCTGCCGAGTTGTTTGAGGCCGCTGAAAAAGCGGGAACGGATGGTGCTGCGGTGCGTGTCCGAGTCGCTGGAGTCTGGCGACATTTGGGCGAGGCGTGCGTGTTTGGTCGTTGCCCTGATGCTGCCGCCCGAGCTCTTCGACCGGATTCTTCTCCACCTCGACACACAGACCCTGCTGACCTGCCGTCTCCTCAGCCGCGACACAAACGCGCTCATACAGGCCTCCACCGTCCTGCAGTACCTCATCGCATGCGACAAGGCCGGAGTGTTGGACAACCCCGATCCTCGCTGTACACTCTCGTATGCAGAACGCCTCGCCGCTCTCGAGAAGCGTGAACTCGCCTGGGCCCTTCTCCTACCTCAATTCACAACCACATTCGACGTGGAGCACGACCCCTCCACGATATACGATCTGACTGCGAGTGCTTATCTACTTGGAGACAACAACCTTCGTGATCTGCATTACTGCCGCCTGCCGTCCACCCCGGGCGATATTCCACGCTGGAAATGCATCAACGGACACGGCCCAAACAAGGGCTGGAGGGGCGTCATCGTCGATATGGGCATGGCCGTGCACGAGCACGATCTCCTCGTCAACGTCATCTCGTGCGTCCAACCCTTCTTTTCTCACTCTCGCTTATCTCCTCGTGCCACCGCACAGATCTATCGCCTTCCTCGGATACGCTCTAGACTTGGTCCTTCTTCAGTTCTCGACGGGCGCCTACCACCCCCTCGCGCGGCATCCACGGATCCACGTCCAAACCTCGTCCGAAATCCGGCCCGCCATCGCGCTTGAAGTCGTTGGCGATAACCTTGCCCTGGCCGTCAGCAATCGACACGCGCGGGACCGGCTCTTTATCTTTGACTGGAAAACGGGCGATAAGCGGCTCCAGCACGAAACCGCAGAAAATGCGTATTCTAGCCTGACATTTGTATCCCCCCAGCTGCTCCTCGTTCCCAACACCGTGCAGGCCCATTACGAAATATGGCTCATCCCCGCGCGCGCGGATGGCGTGTTTCCGCAACAGATCATGAGCCTCCGGTTTCCTGCCCTGTCCCAAGGGCACTTTATGTTGGCTCTGAGCTGCAGGGGGGAGCCGAACCCCTCCCTACACGATCTCCTACCGCACGCGCCCGTCCGGCCCTTTTATCCATCCGACGACAGCGCGATCATCATCACCAACCTGAGAATAGCCACCTTTCCTGGGATGTTTGGTGCCGCGTTTAGCTTGTTCATGCATCGCGGCGCGCTGCGCGATACGATCCTGAGGCTCGTCGATGTCGTCCAGGATGCGAGCAGCGGACTAGTAGAGGGTTGGCAGGGCCATTACAACGCCACGGACTCTGAAGTGGACCACGATGCCGAATCCAAGCAGGAGTACGCGTATTCATCCTTTATCGCAGAGGCACCTGGTGGTGCGCATGGGAGGGTGTATGCCGTCCGTTCGGTTCCTTGGGCTGAATGGGGTCCGTCCATCTCGAGGTGGTTTAATGTGGAGGTGGGGCAGACAAAGTGGATCACGACGACGACTGGGCAGCGATGGGTGGTGTTGGAGCCCGCAGATGAAGAGGTGGGCGGTGCGCGGACAAGGATCAGTCTGGTGGATTTCAACCAGTACCATGGACGGGGGCCGGTAGGTGACGGTGACATGCTGGATCACCAGGGTGTGTTTGCGGAGCGGGTGATGATGAAGTTGGCGTATGTGGTGCGGAATGCGCCGGAGAAGTATAGATTTGATGGGGTGATGATGGATGAGGAGCGTCTGCTTGGACTTGAGTCGGACCTCGGAGGGACGGTCCGACGCGTGACGGTTTTGTATTTGGGATGATGGCAATGACACCACGTGACCCAACCGCCATGTCCGACCGCGCAGAAAGCTGGGACGACGATTTCGAGTTCAACACGCGCCCAGGCGCCTCTGCCGCTGCCAGGCGTCTCTCTGGAGCAGAGAACTGGGACGACGAGTTTGGGTTTGCAGACAGGCTTCAGGACGAGGACCAGACCGTCACTGGCCGTGCCGCGTCCCACCTGGCGCCGGCAGCTCACATACAACAGCCCTTTCCACGCTCGCCCTCTTCCTCGGTGTTCTCCCTGCCCACCACTATTGCAGGCGACCCGACGTCCTACGGGTCGACTGCCCACCTTTACCCGAGTGGCGGGACCCTCAGGGATCCCATCGTCCACAAAGAACGCGACAGGGACCGCGAACGGAGACGGCTGCGGAAAAAAAGCAGGCCGCAGCCCCAGGGCGTGTTTGAACTCATCCCTGTTCAAAATGGACTAGCGGCACTGCAAGAAGTCGTGAATGGCAATGGGACTCCCTCCCCCTCCCCCTCTCATGCCAGAAATAGCTCGCAAAGCGAGGCCCCTTCACCCCCCCGCACACCACAGACGCCCGCATCCACTGCTTCACACACTTGTAGTATCACGCCTTGCTCGCCCCCCGTTCCGCCGCCCTCCATGTCTCCTGGATCGCCAGCCTCGGCCACGAGCACAAAGGGCGCCCTATTGAGCAGAATTGGAAGTGTGAAAAAGTGGAGTGTGGTCCGACGCAAACGAGGGACGAGTCAGACCCAAACAAGTAAGTTTTTTCGAACGTCTTGTTGCCAATGGAATCATTGACGGACGCCCAAATACATGATCAGGACTGCCAGATGACACGAACCCAACCCGTCCCACGAGCTCCTTGTCTTCTCTGCCCCTCCCCACCACCTCGTCTTCCCACCAAACGCACGTCCCTTCAGGCTCAAATGCGGCTACTAGACCCATGTCTTTCTTTAACCAGACCACGACAGGGATGGGTGGTGGAGGGTGGTTTTTTCGGACTGGCGAGGCGGCCACCACAGAGGTAACAGAAGATCGGGAGACACCTGGTCTTGACCCCGACATGGACCGCCGCGGACGCTCGGCATCCATGGTACAAAGAGCTCGCTCCGGTCGAACCAGGAGCGGAACCAGCGCCAGGAACAGGACCACGACACCGAGCCCAAAGGGGCCTGATACACCTCCCACGTTGGTGAAAAAGAAGAGTTCGGGTTTCGTACAGCTTGGGAGGACTCGTTCTGGATTTTCTGCTGGAGAGGCATCATCACCGGGTGTGCTCCTCCCCCGTACACCAACTACATCCGGGAGACACGCCTCTCATGGAGGTGTTGTTGCGTCCTACAAGACGACTCAAGGCGGGCCGTTTCACAAGTCGGATATTTTCCTTGACAGAGGGCCTGCATTGCCGCCACCGCGGGTGGATGCGGCGGAGAAACTCGCGCTGCAAGAGCCGCGCAAGTCGTTGATAAGGAGTGTGAAGAGGGTTAGCCTTGTGGGTGGTCGACATCAACGCCAGAAGAGCGGGCCTCCGCAGCCAGAATTAGAAACGGTTCCACCTCCTTTGGATCTGTTGCCGCCTATCGAGATTCGAGATACCCCAACAGCACCACCACCACCCAAGCCAGTCCTCGCGTCCGAACTCGAACCCGACACTGCTGCTGAGTTTGAAACTCCTCGAAAAGGAGCTCCCACCACCACCACCACCACGCCTCCTTGCTCTCCAGAACGGGGAGGAGGTCCGTCCACCAAATCGCCCACGTCACCCCAGCAGTCCGCGTCGTTGGGCCGGTCGGCGTACTCGCCCACGCGCAACAAGTCTAGTCCAGAGGAGAAGGCGGCGATCCCGAGGCGGAACTCGCTCGGAGATCTCAAGATACCCACTAGGATCAGTCAAGCGCAGGTAGGGCTCAGGCGAGACTTGGGGATGGTGAAAGAGTTTGCGAACCACGTTGACCGTCAGTCGTCGTTTCGCTTCCTGCCTGTCATACCTGTCTGACTTGTGTATTTTTAGAGTTAAGAGAGCTCCAGGGTGTGTACCATGGATTGGTCCTCGAGATCCAAGCTCTGTTAGACGATCAAGCCCAGCAGCAGCGACAAAAACAGGCCTCGCGGAGCGTCTCTCCCAGTTTCTTTTCGCGCCCCGTAGGCCGGAAACGGTCTATTACCAACCCTGGGCCGCAGCAGCACCGGGCATACAAGCAGCTCGCCTCGGCCTTTTACACCATCAACTCAAAGTACCGGATCGCGTGGGAATGTGCGGAATTGTTGATCGAGCTGGGAGGTGCCAGATCCGCCTCCTCGAGTGCCACTTGTGGTCCGACGACGAGCGTGTCAGCTCCGGCGGTGGGCCAAGGAAGAGGGGGCGGTGACGACCTGTCCTCTTCCTCCTCCTCTACATCGTGGGCCAAGAGTAAGGGAAGGGAACGGGCGATCACGTTGGCTGGTGATGAGTCCAAGTCACGAGAGGGCTTCAAGATGCTAGAGGGCTCGAGCTCGAGCGCTGCGCTTGTCTCTCCTACCTCGTCCACTTCCGAGATGGCGTCGACGGCGGGCCGGCAGCATGAGCTCAACCAGAGACAGATGATTTTGCTCAAGGAGCTCTTGAACAGTGCTGATTCGAATCTCGCTTTAGCGGATAGGTTGAGGCCGGGAGGGACAGGGATTCCTGAAGAGCTGCCGACGAATACGACGAGTGTGGACAGGGAATGGAAGTGGGGGGATCCCTCCAACTCGACCGTGACGCTCCCGCCTTCGGAGAGCAGTAGTACTCGACCGCCGTCGTCCATGGCTGGAAAGAAGGAGCGGCGTGCGAGCAAGCTTGGTATGGCTGGACTCCGCGATTTGCTGAGAATGCTCAAACGGCACTATACGGCGCATCCGGTGCACCCAATGCCGTCATTTGGGTCTATGTTTACTCCACCCTCTACATCCTCACTCGCCAGCACCACCCACTCTTCCTCCGACCTCCAGTACAGTGGTGGAGAGGACCCTTTTTCCTCGAGCCATCTCGGCCAGGACGGTGAGAGACCGGTGGTGACGTATGGGCGGAGGAGGGCCAAGACAAGTTTTGGCCCAGAGGATGCTGCCTCGACGCGCGACCTGCCGTTGTTGTATGAGGACGATGCGACGCCGCTGCCCGCGCGGCAGCGAAGGCGGCCATCTCTCGCGTCAATTTTTAGAATTCCGAATTCGTTGAAGCCGAGCAAGGTCACTTCTCTCCAGCCGGATCACGAGGACTGGGACAGGGTTGATTCTTGCGTCGAGTTGGACGGGGTGGCGGCGGCGGCCAAGAGGCAGAACGGTGTGTGTGTAGACGTGATGATGACGGTGCGGGGCAAAGGCCGGTCGCCGTACCTCCAGCAGCCAATGCTCCCGCTGGCGGATAGCTCTCGGACGTCGTTGTATGACGATTCGCAGAGCGGTAGCTCGCATAACGGTAACGTGGTGCTGGCGCGGTTGTCGAACGTGGATGAAGAGGGGGGCGGTGCTGCTGCGCAGGCGCGAGCGCCGTCGAGAATCCCGCCTTCTCCTTCGAGCAGCTCGCATGCAGGAATGCCATGGACGCCCCCGCCGCCTCGTACGTCGTCGCGGTACTATGGCGGAAAGCCCAAGGCGCTCAAGAATGGGTCGGTGCGGTCGATGCCGCCGCAGCCGATGCCGGAGCTGAGGCTGGCGATGACGCCTGAGAATATCAAGCCACTCGTGGAGAATGCGAAAGACGTACATGCGACATTGGTGGAGTGTATAGCAGAGATTCGGTCTTTGCTCGAAAACTATAGGCTGAAGACAGCCGGCGGACGTTGATTGGTTTGGACTATGTTTCAGCTCGTCTCTTTTAAGCTCTCGTTGCTTTGCGTTCATGGCATTGCTAGTACTGGTGTTCATTCGCTTTCAAAGTGTTGTCGCAGTCGTACTAGTTCATCATATCACATACACATACCCATTGCATACATATCAAATTGTTCTCATTATAGTTCAATGTTCACACATATTGTTTCCGATAAAGAAAAGGACGTCGTGTTTGGATGAAGCAGATATAATGATAACATAAGACAAATCCAAGTCAGCTCGCTGACTCTATCCAGTGTAAATGAGTGTGATAGGGGGTGTAATCAAGGAGCGGAAAAGCTTGGAATGGGCACCTGCAACGGAGAGGACTTGGGCGAGGCGGCGATGGAGCGTGTCTGGGACCTTTTTCTTCCGTGTGTTGGAGTCGAAACGGGGGAGCAATAGATCGACGTGATGATGCCCGAGTCTGAGGGCGTCGGAGTCTGCGGGCGGGCGGACAGACTTGACGGGTCCACATCCGAATCAAACGCAATGGAAGCAGGTGATTCTTGCGCCTTATCCGAGACAGCGAACAGGCCTTTGATGGGCGAACGCGCGCGAGTGCCGTCCCTCTTCCCACACCTCAGAGCTGGGGTCAAGAAACAGCTGTTGTGCTGTGGCGGCTGATGCGGCGTTTCCTGCGCCACTTGTTGTGACGGGTGCGCCCGAAGTGCCGAGGGGCGTATCGTCTCTTCGGGTGCAAACAAGGCCAGATCCGCCTTGGTGAGCATCACAAAAGGGGCCTTGCGCAAGACAGTTTGCGCATCCTTGACATGGGGCGTGACTTATCATCCTAGTAGCCCTGTGCGCCACTCACCTGCCGCAGCTTCTGGCGGATAGAATCCGTCCACGAAAGCCCGTCCAAATCATAAAATTCAAATTTCACAGACTGAAATGAGCGTAAGAGTGCCTGATGCTGCTCCTGTCGTATACAAGATAAGTCAAGGGGAGATGCGCAGTCGGTTCCATTGGACGTACGTCGGTCATTTTAAGAGCCTCGTCGTCCTCCAAGCGCTGCTCCTTTTCAATTTCGAGCTGTCTTAATCTGCGCTGTTCAGCACGCGTAGACATGATGGGCGTCAGAGGCAGAGCTAGGCTAGGAGACGCCAGCCGACATATAAATTGGCGGCTGGCACAAGGGAGCGTGACAAACAGCATGTGACATGATGTGACGGAAATGTGGATCCAAGCTCCGCCCGAATTGCTGACTCCTCCCACTGCATTTGAAATTTCTGCCCACCATGCTGCCCGAAGCAAAGCTAGTTGAAGCCGGAAAAAGCTGCTTGACAGTGAGCCACCAAGGACAACACATTTTTGTTTCAGAAGAGAAATACTTGCTCACCACTTGCTAGCCATCAAGGAGCTCATGACAGATGCCAACTTTGAGTGCAATGAAGAGAGCATCAATTTGCAAGCCAAGGACAACTCACATGTTGTGCTCTGCTCCAGGCAGGCAAGTTTGAAAACTACAGGTGTGACCACCCAATGCCACTGGGTGTAAACCCCAGCAGTCTATTCAAAGTCCTCAAGTGCATCAAGATGATGACATTTGCATACTCAAGGCCCTGGATGATGTGGATACCCTCAACCTGATCTACAAAGCCAAGCATGAGTGATGTTTCTGACCTGGTGCTGTGCCACAGCAGTGCTGAGCCAATGTTGCACAGACTCTGACCATGTTGCCAAATATGACATGAAATTGATGATGACATTGATACTGACTCACCCAGGATCCCAGACACAGAGTACAAGGCTCACATAACTATGCCCTCCTCAGAGTTTGTGTGCAACCTGGCCTTGCTAGGTGAGAGTGTATTGGATTGACATGAGCAAGGAAGGCATCCCTTTCACCTCTGATGGTGAAGCAGTCAATGCCAATGTTGTGCTCCATCAGTCTGATGATAGTGGGTCAGAGGGTGACAAACTGAAAGTGAACTTCATCTTATCTCCATCAAAATCATCAGGCTGGGTGACCACCTGTTGGAACAGCTTCTGGCAAGTTTCTTCATCTGTTATCTTTGTTTTATCTCCTCCATGTAGGGTTCATTTGTCTTCTTCTTCTCTGTACTTTTCTTCTTCTTGTTGGTGCTTCTGTTCAAGGGCAGCATCACAATAGTCAATCCAAGAATCATAAAATTCTTCTGTGACAATGTGTTCCTTAGTTTTGTCTAGATTTTGTTCTTCACAGAATGTGTCCCAAAAGTCTTTTTCAGGGCAGGTGGTTGGTGGTCCTAATCTAATGTGTGTTTTGGACATTGTGATTTCTTTTTTGTAGACTGTGCCCTCTAATTAGGCACAGCCTTGAATCCTAAGTTGGTGGTGGTTGTCATTCATTCAACAATTGATATGTATGTCTCTGATGTGGTAGAAACCTACTGGTGGCCTTCACTATTATCAGATGTCAAGAAGTGCATCAAAGGATGTGATGCATGTCAAAGAAACAAAACAAGTTAACAACCAAAAGCAACACCACTTCATCTACATAATGCACCAAATGTACCTTGGGAAGACATATCTGTAGACCTCATTGGACCACTACCTGAATCAAACAGATTTAATGCCATACTCACCATTATTGACTGCTTCTCAAAAATGAAACATCTAATTCCCACTACTACTGAATTATTGACTGCCAAACTTGTGGATCTACAGTAACTCAAAAAACTGTCCCAATGTTTGGCACCTTTTGATTGTTTGTCACACCAAGACAAAATAGAGCCAAAGTGTCAGTGTATGTAAAAACATATTACCTAATGACTATATGCCGAATCAAGAAGTATGTAATTTGATGCAGTATCTATGGAGATACAGTTTGATGGCTCATTGGGACAGTCATTTGAGTGGGTATCAGAAATACAGAAAATACACAATTCAGTACTGTATTGCCTCCCTTGGCCTTAATAACTGCTTCCAACCTTCTAGGCATACTATCTATCAATCCCTGACACACCTCTGGCTGTATATCATTCCATACCTCTGCCACTCTCTCCCAAATCTCCCAAACACCTTTTGCTGGTGCTTCATACTTGCACAGCTGCAATTGAATGTGATGCCAGAGGTGTTCAATTGGATTAAGGTCTGGAGACTGCAGGCCAGTCCAGAAGAGTGATATTGTTTTCTTCCATCCAGTTTTTGGAGGTGTGTTTGGGGTCATTGTCTTGCTGAACAGTGCACCCCCCCTCAACAATCCCAGATTCCTCTATGCTGGGCAGTAAGTCATTGTCCAAAATGTCCACATACTGGTCAGCATCCACCCTCCCCTCAACCTCAGCAAGTTCCCCCACACCATTCCACCCCATACAGCCCCCTACCATGATGTTCCCACCTCCAAATTTCACTGTTCCTTGTACCTCCCTCTCAATCAGCCCATCCCCTGCTTTCTTCCATACACACTGCTTCCCATCTGACCCAATCCTGTTTATTCTGTTCTCGTCTGACCAAATTACCCTCGAAAACTGCTTAAACAAGCAGAAGGTCAGGCATTTACCTTATCTGGCATTTGATCATGACAACATGATCATTAACAAGGAGGTCATGTTATGAACAAACTAGCATCAGCTTCTCCCAGATGAAGGTTCAACACCTTCCCATGCACATGTCAAATCTTTCCCCTTTCATATGTTTCCTTTTACAATAGTTACTTGATTTGTCTCATGTTGTTTACATGTTATTTGCTTACCATTAATGCACCACAGCTGTTGCCACCTACAGCAGTTGCATCTCACATCTCATTGATTGCACTTAGTAATCCATAGCATGACCCTGTGTATATAAAGTGTAGTAGCACTGGACTGGTTTCCTAGTTCAGCAATATATTTCTATTGCTTGTTTGCACTTGCCTGAGCTTCACCCCTCCATCAGCCCCTCCATCCTTGATACCCAAGTGTGCCTCTGCCTGCCTAGTGCACCTGGAGTCTGCCTTGCCCATCTACTACCTCTTGGAGCTGCCAATCTTTGCCACTGCACATTGCCCTGCTTACACACCACTACCATGCCCTGGCTTGACCCTAATGGCAATGAGGTCCAACTTGTAGACTTGGGGTACATCCCAAGGCAGCAGTTCGGCTTTGTTCAACCTACAGTGACTCAAAAACCCTTTCAATGTTGTTGGCTTTGGGAAAGGGTGATTTTTATCTCATCAGATGAAATTGGAAAAACTATAGTAAAATCAGGGTAGGTGCTCTACCATGTTAGCATTATGTCATAAATTGTATGTCACATAATCAACACATTGACATGAGATAAAAATTGTTTAGTTGAGACACCTCATTGAAAGGGTTTTTTTGCAGACAACTCTAGTACTTGGTATAACCACCCTTTGCCTTCAAAACTGCTCCAACCCTCCTGGGCATACTTTCAATCAACTTCTGGCACCCCAGTACTGGTATTCTGTCCCATTCAACTTATATCCTCTCCTACAATTCATTGAATCCCTTTGGGGCTCCTCATGCTCCCCCAGCTTCCTCTTGAGGTGACTCCACATATGTTCAATAGGATTTAGGTCTGGATATTGTGCAGGCCATGTGAGTACCTGCATATCATTGTCTCAGAACCACTCTTTGGCTTTCCTGTATGTGTGTTTTGGGTCATTGTCCTGCTGGAATATGCTGTTGTCAGTTGTAAGGCCATAAAGATTGATGGTAGCTTGGAGCTCATCACCTAGGAATGAGATGTAAGGGTCACCATCCATCCTCCCATCAATTTTGGTTGCATAGCCCACTCCTTCCCAACTCATACAACCCCAAATCATGACTGAACCTCCCCCATACTTCAATGTCCCTCTCATTCAGGTTCTCCCTACTCTTCTTCAATGCCCATCTCCTCCCATCCAAAAAACTAATGTGTTGACCTTGGACTCATCTGACCATATGACCCTCTTCCAATCATCCACAGTCCAGTACTGGTGTGCTAGAGCAAAGTCCATCCTAGCATGCCAGTGCTTCTTGGATAAGAATGGCCTCTTCTGTTTCACCACTGCTTTCATCCACATCTTCTTCAGGTGATTCTTACTGTCTGTGCTGAGAGTGGCTGGCTGACAATGGTAGAAAGGGATTTTGCAATGTGACTGTCTCTGCCTTTCTGGAGGTGATGAGATGAGTGGCATGGCAAAGATTGACAGGGGAAAGCTTTGCAGGATGACCTCCAAGTGATTTTGAGAGGCTAGAACAATGCTTGGTGCAAAGTCTGGAGATGGTACTGAGGCTATAACCAGTGGTAGAAGCAATGTGAGAGGATGTGCTGTTGTTTGCTGTGTGAGAGGGTGTGCATGATGGTTATGGGGCTTGATAGAGGCTAGAAATAATGTTGTCTGCTGGAAATCAACATGGTCACATGATGTGGTTCAAGATGATCAACAAAATCATGTGATCTAGCATTCTAGCATTCTAGCACTTGGGTAAAAAACTTTTTCAATGAGGTGCCTCAACTAAACTATTTTTATCTCTTGTCAAAGTGTTGATTATGTAACATAAACTTTATGGCATGGTGTTAGCATGGTAGAGCATCTACCCTGATTTTACTATATCTTTTCCAATTTCATTTGATGAGATAAAAGTCATTCTTTCTTAAAGCTGACAACATTGAAAGGGTTTTTGAGTCACTGTATTGTCCATATGGGAGGTCAAGGAGTGAAGGTAAGAAGTAGGGAGGTCAATCAGGGGGGCAGAGAAGACAGGGGAGAGCTCAACAGAATTTGTGGTAGTCAACTCTTCACAAGGAATGGGAAGGACAGGAGCTATTGTGGGCAGTAATTGTTGGAGCCAAGTTAAAGTGGCCAGCTGATCTAGCTGTGGATGGACATTCCCAAAGGCAAGCAGCAAGTCAAAATCAGTGGAGTAGGTGGTGCAGTGTTCAACATAATAATACTGCTAGAGTGTCTGTGAGAGCCATGGTGGTCCAATTCTGCTGCTGAGTGGACTTTACAAGGCATTGTTCCTGTCAATCCAGGGAGATAGCTACATGTTCCATCCATGCTGTGAACCAGGTGGGGGCAGGGAGTGATTGGATTAATTGATTGCAGGCAGCATGGTAAAGGTTATGGGTGTGGCATGCAAAGGTCCTATAAACTGTGGTTGCTGCCTGGGTTCCCTCATGGTACAGTAGGTTGTTGAGTTGGGTGATGGCAGCAATGACAGTGGTGGGGAGGGGTGGGGCAAGGGCAAGGTGTTCTTTGGCATAGGGAGCATGAAGCTGAATAGCAAGGATGTGAGCAAGTGAAATGAAAACATTTGAGAAGGCTGGTAGAAGGTATGCCAGGGTAAAGAAAGTGACTAGAGAGTAGGGCATATATACCTTGAGTGGGAATTAGTATGGCTTCAGAGGGTATCTTTATGGAAGTCTTTTCAAAGTTCCTGAGCAAACAAATCTTCTCAATCTCATATTCTAGTTCTTCTCCTACTATTTCTGGTGGCTGTTATGACTCAGCATGTTGCATTCCTGCACAGTAACATTGGTGCTTCTCTAAATGAAGGTTTGATGTTCAGTTTTGGCATTGGACCATTCTGTTTCTATTTACATTTACATCTATTTCAGTACATGTTGTTTACATGTTGTTTTGTCCACAGTCTTGAATTGCCCCCTGCCATTAAATAGTTTTTCTCTTTGTTCTCAGCTTAGTCATTTGTAGCATGACCTTGTGTATAAGTAGTTGAGCACTGGACTGGGGTTCCCCAGTTCAGCAATAGATTCCTATTGCTAGTCTGCACTTGCCTGAGCTTCACTCTTTGGTCAGCCCCTCCCTCCTCAACACCCAAGTGTGCCTCTGCCTGCCTAGTACACCCAGAGTCTGCCTTGCCTGTCTACTACCTCTTGGGGCCACTGACTTCACTGCCATGTATTGCCCTGCTTATGTGCTGCTACTGTGCCCTGGTTTGACCTTAACATATTGCTGAACTCATCTCAGCTCACCCAAGTACAAGATGACTACTAAAAGATTCAATTTCACCTGGAGCTACTATGCATCAATTGCTAGATTAGAGTCTCTAGGTTCTACAGAAGCACCCTCAGATGATCACCCTTCTATCCCATCAACACAGACAGGACACTGCCTGTCAAAGAGGACTTCTTTACAGGAGACACCTTTTTCAGTGAATTCATCAACCCCCCTTGCTTTGACCAGCCAAACCCCATCATCCCTGAGGAGTTTATATGAACCCAGACCCAGAGTTCTCCCACCCCACAATCACCAATTGTTGTATAGGATTCCCTGGTCAGTGAATTTAAGAGCCAATTACAGCACACTTACAAGATGACCAAGAACAGCAAAGGAAAAGAAAGAGAAGCCCCTACCACTAATCCCACAACCATCACCCCCCTTGCATGTGCTGCCAAGCCCAATGGATACTGCTCTACCCTCCAGCCCACAGGGATGCTTCTCAAAGCCCAAACTTTGCACTTGACTCAGAAGTATAACATTAGCAAAGGAGTTTATTGCATTGTTGAAAGCATCACTTGTGATCAAAGACAGGAATATCAAGCCTGTGATGGAAAATGATTCTACCACCTCATTAGAGACATCAATCATTGAAAAAACCACAACAACTACCAACCTAGAATTTGAGGCATGCCTAATTAGGGGGCACAGTCTACAAAGAAGAAATCACCATGTCTAGCATGCTGTTACAAGCAGAAAACTCAGAAGGCAGTAATGACATCAATGACAATTATGATGGGCCAGATGACTAGAGGACACAGGACATTTTATTCCATTTTTATCTTTTTATCCAGACTCAAATGATAAAGAACAAACAGAAGATGATGCTATGTGAGGAAGGAGTTACCTATGTTAGGACTGCAGCCCATATATGGAAGGTGATGAGGTCAGCATCAGCTATGGACATAGACCAAGTGCTGAGGGACATCAGCCCAAGGATAGGCCTGGACTGTGATAGAGATCACAGCCTTGAGGGGCAGCATGGGAATGGTTGGGGTGCCAACTGTATGGCACAGCCATTGTGGGAGGATAGGAGACCAGGAAAGGTCTAATGGGTGGTTGGCAGTTGCTGCACATTGTCTCTATTGTGAGGGACTTTAGCTGCACATGGATCAGCCTTGGGGTATATAAGGCCTGTAGTTTAGTGAGTAGAGTCCTTAAGACTCTAGGTAGTTTGTTGTTCCTACAACTACTCCTGAGTAATAGTATTGTCTTTGGCCTAACAAGCCACACTTGTGAGATTGTTAGGGGTTGTTTAGGTGCAGTCCTAACATAACCTAGAGTCTTTACCACTCTACCCCTCTGTGTGTCTTACAGCACCAAGCACACCTTGCTTGTAGTTGCTCACAGCACACACTGAGGCCTAGTTTCTTATCTGAGAGGTAGTAACTGTGTAGTCCATGACCTCTCCAGGCAACATCAACTTCACCACATACACTATCAACAGGTATCATCTAGATATCCTCAATACACCCATAGGGACTGTCTACCAAACAGTTATGGATGAGAATATGAGTTTGCTTGGATGTTAGCATAGGCAGGAGACCATAAACACACCCAGGGTAACATATACCATAACTGCGGAAAAACTCAGGAATGAGTGAAACAACTCATCTATGTTGTGTATCAAGGCTGAACCAAAGTCCTCTCATACCCTCTGTACAAGCAGCCCTGCTTAAGTTTGGCAGCTGATACCTTGGCACAAGGACATTAAGGTGAATTGCCAGGCACATGTATCCAATAGCATCAGGTTCCCACAACACTCAGACAGCATCCCTTGTTTTTCCATGAGGTCTTATATGACAGGCATGGAAGGGCCAAATGAATAGAACTACTGTCAGTGGAGGCCCAAAGTAGTTTGAAGATTTTTTACAGCAAATGAATCATATGAGACACAATGCAGTGCTTGTTTACCTACAGTTTGCCATATGCTCAGGCAACACTCTTGGAGATAGGATGTATCCTCAAGGCAGACTGGGTCACAGAGAGTGACAGGGTCCAGACAGGACCATGAGAATTCATTGGCAACACAGTCATTCACTGGTACAACAACCATGTGAGGTTGTGGTGGAAGTACAGACAGGAGAAACAATGAGTGGAGTGTGCACAAGCACAGCTCATCCTCTGGCAACAAGAAGCTGAAGAGGACTTAATCCAGAAGGAGGCTTGGGAAGCCTTGCTTGAGCAGAGGGCAGCACAACAAGCTGTCCTATGGGCTGAACAGGCCATGAAGAAGGGAGAAAGGGAATACAAAACCTTTATAGAGTTACTGGAAAATCAGTACAAAGGAGATCAGTCCAACCCAGTCTGGCTGGCACTGATGGTGTCCAAGTACAACCAGTGGCTCCTATTAATACATGATGGAGACAAGGCTATCTGGAAATACAAGGTGGCCTTAGAAAAACTGGACCATGTGCAGCATATGGAGGAGCTGTACACACATGAGGGGATGACAATGGAACATGTGGACTGGAATGCATTGATGCATGCCATGAATGACAACATAAGGGTGACACAATATGCCAAGTGGAAGCACAAACAGGAGGAAGAGGAGCATCACAAGGGGATTTGTTTTGATCCCCTTCTCATCACAAAACCACCTGGGCCCATATTACCCAGGACATCAGAGTGACTCCTCACTGAACCACTGAACCAACTACAAAACATAGGAATGGATCATTTCCTAAAAGATGTTGGCAAGGAAACATGGAATGATCACAAGGCTAGGGTTTTAGGATGGCATGCTAGCATTAAAGCAGCCTTACCAGGACCAAGGGCTAGGAGTCCAATTGTGCCAAACCAGTGGAGACAGAATGGGTACTGTTACATGTATTTTTTCAAGTCAGAGTACTATGACAAGTACAATTGGCTGGTGTGGCCTACCCTTTACAACATTGTGAATTGGGAACCAGAGCTCAGGGACCCAACAGTCATCTTTGCCATCCAGGAAAGCATCAGACCTGGGTGGTGTCATATCATTGAGGAGTCAGTGGTCCAGAGGGATGATATCAAATACACATGGGTTCCACTACTGCTTGCTCTACAGTAACCATCATCCTGAGGTTAACCCTCTTGATTGGTGTCTGGGCCAGTTGTCTTTGCTTGGCCCTGCACTTGGACTTTGACTGTCCCCCAAAGCACATTGTCCATGTGTAGTGTGAGACCTTGTGAAGGTCAACCAACTCCTGCAGCTGGATGGAGTTACCAAGCAGTGGTGGAACCAAGGATGGTTGTGCAACCAGCACAGTCATATGCAGCAGCAGCACAAGCCAACTTGGGAGAAAACAAATCACAAGTGGTCACTGAAGGGGGTGACAGAGCATGGTTGGGAGGAGGTATTCCCACAGCAGTGGATTGGCTCTCAAATGAAGAATACCCACAGGGGGCAAACAATGCTCATAAAAAAAGAGACATTGAGTCATGGCAACAAATTGTGGGAAAAGAGTCCTGGTTACCATACCCATACCTGAAAATGTCTTGGGCCAACAGCAGTTTCAACCCAGACATCCCTGGATACTGTTACCTGGTGCTTATAAAGCCCATATACTGGGATGAGTTCATGTGGCCAGCATACCTGCAGATACAAGAAATCTGCTCATGGGACCCCAACATGAGGAACACAGATGTGACAACCATAATTCAGAAGTCATACTTACATCCCACCACCCTGCACATCAAAAAGTACAACAGTAACTGCAGAGGATGGTTCCATGTTGAGGTACTGAATTGAGAGGGCATGGGATATTACAAAATGGGGGCCACACTGCTCCGATACACAGCAGACATGATCAGACATTTGTATCATGCCATACTTGGGTAGCATGATCACTGGGCAGGAACAGAAACTGTGGAACCATTGTCACCAACACAACCAGCAGCACCAGTTGCAGCACAAGCAGATGTGGTACACTGACAAGCAGAAAATTGGCAGCAGGTGGTTGCAAGCATGGGCTATGCCATTGCCAATATGATAAACACTTACCAGCAGTCAAACCAGGTCAAACTGGTGATAGGTACCCTGGGACACTGCCTAGCATAAAGTGTACCAACAAACCCAACCCTACGAACTGGGAGAAGGAAGTGTGAAGCACCACCTTAGTGCTGGATGTGTAATATGAGGGAGTGTGATAGCAAACAAGAGTATGTCCAAGGGTGAGTGAGGGTGTGAGTCCTGGAAAAGTCCCAGCAGTTTTGTAGGAAATAGCTGATTAAAATGGGGGTGGTAGAGTCAAATGAGCCACAAAGTAGTTTGTTAATGGTTTTAATTCAAAACTTTGGTAATTGTCTCATCGAATAGGTTTGGAACCTTGAATGCTATCAAACCAAACTTGGGTACACAGAAGCCACTGAATTTGCAGTATAACTAGATATTGCAGGGAAAAACTCAATAAATGCTGCAGGAGAATGCTAACAAAATGGAGAATGCTGGTCTGAACTGAGTGAGATCAACAAAGGGGGATCTTCTGATTCTAGCATCCTACTGCTATATATATGTATTTTAAAATGTCAAGGCACAGATGACAAATTCTTCTGTATAGAAATGGAAAAGTGCATGTTGGAGTGGTGTTCAAGTTCCACAGGGAGGGAAATGGCATGCCAAGTTGTTGTACAAGGGAGAATGCAATGGGCTAGAACTAGAAATGGATATAAGTGCCCTCAACAGTTGAGTAAGGCATAGTAGCTGATGTTGCATCCAATAACAAGGTAGGGTCCTCCTCCATCAATTTGTACATCCCATCCATTGGCACAGACTTCAATAGATACTTTCCAAGCCAACTGTCCAATGCTGACTTCTGTTCCTGAGGTGGAGGGTCTAACTGGTTCAAGACAGTGGTACTGGCAGTTCTTGGGTTGACAAGCTTGTCAAAGATCATTCAGGCTTGAAGGAGGATCAGTGATAGGCAAGTGCAGTCAAAGTTCAAAACTTGATCAGCTTTGAATCAGCATCTCAGCATCAATTGATGGTTGACCAAACATATCAGTTCCAGCTATTTTTAACATTCCTGTGGGGCTGCTATGCCCATACAAGTGATCCACATTTGAATTGCAGCCCTGGTGCATCAAGAAAAGACAAATTTGGTCCCTGAAAAGGTTGTGACCATTGCCTTGCAATTGCAGCCTATTATTGCCTACACCCACATTGGAACCAGCACACCTTTTGGTATTTAGGTCTCCCTTATACTATGCCATCAATTATCTGACCTGTAAATGGCCATTCAGGACCCATTGAGGCAGGTTCACTCCTCAAAGGACTGTCAAGCTCGTCTTTGCCCTTGTTAGCATCCAGGATCTCTAGCTGACCTACTTCCCCCAATATAGACCCCAACCTGTCAATGCAGGACACCTCAGAAGGTGCCCTTTCTCACCCCTCATACCTTGAACCTGAGCCAGGTTTATTCTGGGACCCCCTGGGTCTGCCCAGCATTCTGCAGGGTATTCCAGCACTTGAGCACTTGGCCATGTTATTCTCAGAGTTGATTGGATATCATTTTGGGGAGTCAAACACTCAGACAAGTCATCTAAGCAATGGAATTGCATGTCACATTCAAGCTAGGGGAGGTCAAGAGCCCATGTTCTATGACAGGAACAAGCTGTCATTTTTACAGGCATCTTTGGACTGTTTTCATGAGGATCAGTTTCACCTAGAGCTGTTAAATTGCTCCACTGATGCCAGAGACACTGATTTGAACCTTCATGCTTCATTCACCCTCAGACAAGTCATATGGTGCATCGACTGCATAGCTGATACATGAGGATGGTGCAGGGAAGTCCTACCAACTGGCCCATTCATCATCATAGCATGAGAAGTCATCAGTGGATGCAACAAACATTATGTCCTAATCAATAGATTTGGTTCCCTGCATCCTAGACCCATTTTGGCACACAGTTCAATCCCATATCAGTCTACCTGGCACACAGTCAGGCTCCCCAGGAGTTTATCATGTCACCCAAGTGTACTGGCTCTACTTTGAATGCCACTAAGCCCATAATCAGCTTCAACTGCCTTTGACATCACACTGCTTAGCATAAAGGCTGTACTAGGACTGTCAGATATGGTGGAGATGTCAGGTTGTAATTATTTTCAGACAGTTTCAATATTTGGTTTCATTTCTTTATTTTGACCCTTGTTCCTGATACAGCTTTCTGTTGCTGTCAACTGTGTGGTATCCCAGAGGTATCCAAAATACCCTTGCTTGACACTCCAGTTTTGGACTATTTTTATCTTTTGCATATATATATATAGTCTCCTGTCCCTAAACAAAACAGAGAAGAATCGCCCATTGTTCCCCTCTCCCTTGGCATCTCAGAGCTTGTCTGGGTAGTGCCTTGTGTTCCCACTTTGTCCTTGACTTGTCTTGCCTAGCCCTTGCCTTGATTAGCCTTGCCTTGCCTCAACTTGCCTTGTCTAGCTTCATCTTGCTTAGTCCCTCTTGTCTGCCACAGTCACCCTCCTTGCCACACTTGTCACTTTGTTCCCATACTTGAATTCACCTAGTCCTTGACTTGTCACCTTGATTATCACCCTCACCCTCTTCAATTTGACTTGCATAGCCCTTGCCTTGGCCTTGTTCTGCTGTTATTCAGCCCCCACTTGCATTACTTGTCCTTGCCATAGTCCTTTAGTCTGGTATAGGTCTGGTTCCCTGAAACGACTTTGTGTTTTGCAGTTTCAAGTTAGTTGTAACCTCAGCCACACTTGAGCCCATTTCAGTCAGCTTTGGTTGTTTCCCTGAAGGAGTGCCTGTGCACCTCAGTTGGAGAGGTTTGGTGTGTTGAGCTCAATGCTGCACATCAGTGGGAAGTCCAACACAAAGGCAGACTTGTTATCATGGTGGATGGGACATGCCTGGGGAGAGAATGACAGTGAGGGTGTGGCTCTGTTGAAAGAACACCTCTTCATATGAGTATTCAATGATGATCATTCTGATGTGATGGTGTTCATGATTATACATGCCCTAACTCCCATTGCTCAGCATCTGTACTCATCTGAGGTCTTCTGCAGGTCACCTGAGCTAGCTACAAGCAATTCTGTGATTATCTGTGATAAGGCAAGCATCACCCATGCCCAGTGATCAAGTTGTATCCTGCACATGCCATCCAAACCCTGTGCTAGTCAGTCATTCACATCTGATGAGTTCCACATTGGCTGATCCACCTAACTCATCAGCTGGCATAGCTTAGTTCACCAGAGAAGGGACCATTGCCATCAAAATCATATCTGCATTAAGAAAGATCTGCATTCTATGATCCAAGGGTCACCCACATATGGCTGCCACATCATCCATAACAATGCACTGACATAGTGGATTAAGACCCTAGCAGATGAGTAAACCCATTGGTTGATGACCAGCTCTGGTATAGACCAGTAACCACTGTCAGGTCTGCAGAAAATAGAGAACAGGGACATATCAAGCCAGATGAACCCTGGAGTTGCTGGCAATGGTGATCAGTAATGTCTATTTCCATCCTACAATTCTATTAGTGTCCCATGTCAGGTTGTGATATTGGTTCCCACCACAGCACTCCTATTCCACTGTTGTGTCCCTCAGCTAGCCTCATTGCATGAAAACTTTCAAGACATATTTGGATATATGGTTGCAAGGTGTGATTTTACAAGAGATACTTCATTATTAGTAGAGTAGAAAAATGTATATAAGGTCCTGTACAACAGACATACAGAAATCAATCAAACAATACAGTACACCCCAGTTTCCCCTCAAGTCTCAGTTTCTAGTCATGTCCTCATCTCATGCACATTCTCCAGTCTTGTCATACTCCATGTCCTGTGTTTCCCACCATTACACACTCATGTGCTTCATAAGGCATTATTATCTGCAAACTCTGCCAGTTCCACACATTATAGCATTGTCATTGAGCACACTGGAGTTGACAGGACCTCTTTCACAACCTCACCCCTTCCTCTCCTCCTTATTTCCAATAGCAGAGTGAGCATATCAACACACTGGATGACATCATGAAGGGCACACAGAATGTGCCTAAATGGCAGTGGGAGACCCAGGTGGTCAAGGGACTAGAAAAGGTGGGAGGAGATTATAAAATTGAAAAAGGACTCACCACCTGGAAGGGGAGAGTCTATGTACCAGCAGTTGTGGCATTGCAAGAGGACATCATTGCAATCCACCATTCATGGGGACACTTGGGAGTTGCAAAGACATTAGAGTCTTTGATGTGGAACTTCTGGTGGCTGAACATGCGCAAGGACATCGAACAATGTATTCTGGGATGTGAAACTTGATGTTGAAGCGAGCAACGGCAGTGCAGAGCGAGGCTTAGTAAGCGATGGGACTTACTGAGTACTGTGTAAGATGCTTAGGAGCTAGGGCTCAACTATGCAATAGATCAGGAGATGTATTTCAGCAGTGCATAGAGTGCTGCTTATATACAGTTACAGAAATCACATGTAACTACATCTAATATACCCACACCTAGTCATGCGGAGCTTCCTGCTGTGCATTGCACCATACCTGCTGCGCATTTTACAACAATCTGTCAATACTTGATGTGTGAAACATGTTTCATGCATTGTGTCTCACACGCTGTCATTTCATACTGTTCCTGGGATGAAACTCTATAATATCTGTCAAACTCTATAAGAGTGTCCACAGTGTACAAATATCAGATTATATTTGTGATTTGGTGAGCATTCATAAATAACAATATAATATATCAAGCTATGAGTTCAATACTCAAAGCTCCAAATCATTATTTATTCAACACTTGACAGAAGGCAAAACCAGATCATCAAGTGCATGCAGCACCACTACAACCAAATGAGGTTCCTTTGGAACCCTGGGAGGTGATATTGGTGGACTTCATAGGACCATTGCCAGAGTCAAAAGGCAACAACATGATATTGGTGATAGTAGACAGATTCACCAAGAAGTCATACTTCTTACCAACATCTTCCTCAATAACATCACAAGGAATGGCAGTACTGTTCAGAGATAATGTGTTCTGGGAGCATGGTCTCCCAAGGAAAGTTATAAGTGACAGAGGATCCCAGCATGAATCAGGAAGTCAAAGAATTCCTGACCATGTTTGTGAACAATTGCCAGGACCACTGGAGTGATTGGTTGTCAGTGGCACAATTTGCCACAATGACAGAGTTCACTTGGCAATGGGCTTTATGCCCTTTTATGTGAACTATGGACAGCACCCCAACAAGGGGTTGGACCCCACCTACATGCTGAAAGCAGTAGCTGTGGAACAATTGGGAAAGGAAATCAAGGATGTGCATGCCAAGGCAAAGAAATCCTTGGAGAAAGCCACTCAAGTTATGAAAGAGCAGTATGACACACATCATCAGGCAGCATGAGAGTATAAACCTGGAGATAAGGTTTATCTGAGTACAGAGAATCTTCCAGTCATTAGAGTGACAAAAAAGCTGGATGGCAAGTTTGTTGGTCCATTGGAGGTAGTTGCAAAGGTCAGGGAATCACCTTACAAGTTGAAAATCCCAAAATTGTGCAGGGTCTATAATGTGTTCAATGAAGTCTTGTTGAAACCATACAGGGAACCAGAATTCCCTAAGCAAAAAGAGAAGGCAGCAGCACACAAGGATGTGCAGATGGTGGAAGAGTCACAGGATGACAAATATGAGGTGGGGGAGATTGTGGACAGTTGAGTCAGTGGGCATGGGGGAGGGAAATTGGAGTACCTCATCAAGTGGAAGAACTATCCTGTTGAGGAATCCACTTGGGAGTTGGCAGAGAATGTGTCAAATGCACCAGAAAAAGTCAAGAAGTTTCACTGGGAGAATCCTAGGACTGCCAACCACCCATCCTGAAAAATCCTTTTGGGACATATTTTGTGAAGAACAAGGTTTAGACAAAACCAAAGAACACATTGTCACAGAGGAATTTTATCACTCTTGGATTGCCTATTGGGAGGCTGCCCTTGAACAAAGATGCCAGCAAAAGGAGGAGAAGTGCAAAGACAAATGAATCCCACATGGAGAAGATAAAACCAAAATGACAGACAAAGAAACCCAGAAGCTGTTCCAACAGGTGGTTGCCCAGCCTGACAATTTTGATGGAGATAAGACAAACTTTGTCACTTGGTGAACACACATGCAGCTTTACTTAAAAGGCTATGAGTCACTGGATGAATTAGAAAAAATCATCACAGTACTATCTAGGTGCAAGAAAGGAAGTGCTACTCCTTGGGTGCTATGAAATTGTTGACAACAAACTACAGTCATGGGAAACTTTCAGACTACAGATTGTCACACAATTCTCAGACCCTATCTGCTCCCATAAGGTGCTTAATTGCATCCATAGTTTCACCCAACCAATCAAAATGTCTATTGCCAAATATTTAGATCAGTTTGAAGAACTCAAATACACTAGTGGAGTTGGAGATACAGAAGTGCTGTACCTTTTAAAGCATGGAATCAGCCCAGCCATCACCTGAATCATCTACAGCTCAGACACTGATCCCCCTGACACATATGATGCATTTATTACCAAAGCAAGAAGGATCAGCACAAATCTCAATATCAATAAGGGTTTACATCAGACCCTGACTTCCTCAAGCATTGCCACTCTTTGTGATACTCACACAGCCACAGGCACCACATTTAGAGGTGCAGGATGCTCCATGGAAATAGATGCTAATAAGGCAGTCCAATGTTACAACTGCAGAAATTTGGACACCTGTCTAGGGATAGCCCTCAGCTGAAGAAGGAGAAGGGCACTTGCTACAAATGTGGAAGCAAGATGCACTTAATTAAAGACTGCACAAAGAAGAAAGCACTGATGAATAAAGGAGAGAAACCCTTCTGTCCACAAGGGATGAAGAAAGTAGAAATAGGTGATGATGATACACTACTAGAGGAATTGACACCAGATGAGGACAATTATTACAAAAATGAAGTCAGCATTGGTCAGTTGGCATGGAAAGTGTTGATTGTAGTATGTGAGAATGGATGGGATGTACACATTGATGGAATGCTTTACTCTCCCCCCCTAAGATTCTCAGAGTCTGAGTCTTTTGAGTAAATGTGAAATTTTGGCTGGAAGCCCACCAAAATTGGGATTCATACTCTGAGTTGAATACAAATCCAATCCAAATAGACTCTGAGCCATCATGAGACTGGGCTTGGAATGGCAATACTCAGAGTCCAAGTGTTGGGGGGCATACTCATATGATCTGCCATATATATAAGGAAGTGTGACACTGTGACACTGCAAAGAAGCACAATGCATTGTTGAATGTCATGTGCACTCATGTGACCACAAACAATGAGCACTTTACACTCCCCCCCCTTATGAGTAGAATCCAAGTCCAATCTGAGCTGATTCCAAGCAGGGTGTAAAACTACTAGGAATCTGAGTAGACTCCAAGTCCATTCCAAGCTCAATCCAAGTTGTGAACATTCACCATGGAATCCAAGCTCAGCTCAGAATGAGCTCAGATTCCAAGTACAGTCCAAGTGCATTCCTAGTGGCATCAAAGTTGTGTTATCAACAAATCATGACAGAGTCATCAGTGCACCTCTACCCTCTGTCTCTCCCAGAGTCTCCTAATGATTCAGAATCAAACAGCTCTCCCTGTCCCAGTCAATTCTTGGCTCAGTCTTGGTATTTTTGGGGAATGAGCATGTTGGACCCTGCTGGGACTGTCAGTCAGGTGCCAACCATGACCTCTGTCTCTGTCACAATTTCATCCATGTTCTCACACACCTTTCCACGTTCCTACTGCACTCCACTGTGTTTCATGTACATTTTACTCACTTCATAATCACAAACTGGTTTATTTGCCAAGTACATTTTATGATACCCTTTCCACACATGTTCACATCATCCCAGAGTATTTTCAATATGTCTAATCAAATTTGTACCCTTTCCCCACATGTTATACAATAGAAAGGGAGAATCATGACATTACCAGCTAACAAAGGCATTGCAACTGGTTTATCTTAAGTTCATACCCTTTCTACACATGGTCCCAGTATCATACATCATTGAAAATATGCTTCACCTTGATTTGTAGCATTTCCCACATGTCAGAGAGTGGGAATTATGACATTGTCAATCAACAAGGATCTTGGTTTACATGCATAGCAGCATAATACATATATTTATGGTCAATTCTTAGTTACAAATTGATGTATTAGACTTGCCATTGTTTCACAGTTCAGAAAATCTGATTTATGACATCACCAGTTGACAAGACCTTACAACTGATTTACATTCTCAATACATATACCATGGACTTTGACACATATTCCCATAATAAATGGCAGTTTTATAAACATCAATTTATTCAAATTTTTGACTAATATATACAAATAAATTAATATGGCAGGTGGGAGTGGGAGAGAGGGTGCAAGGGTGAGAGCAAGGGCAAAGGAAAATGCAGGGGTGAGGATGAGGGCAGGCACATGGGTGATGGCAAAGGCAAGAGGCAGGCAGAGGGACAAGGGCAAGGGCTGGGTGGGTGCAGGTATGAGGGCAAGGGCAGTGCAGGCATGGGTATGAGGGTGAGGCAGGCAGGCTTGGGTGAGGACAAAGGTGGGGTGGGCATGGGTATGAGGGTGAGGGTGGGGTGGGTGTGGGTATGAGGGCAAGGGGGAGGGGGAGGATGAAGGTGGGGTGGGCATGGGTATGAGAGTGAGGGGGAGGGGGAGAACAAAGGTGGGGTGGGCATGGGTATGAGGATGAGGGTGAGGGTGATGGCAAGGGGGAGGACAAAGGCAGGGCAGGCATGGGTATGATGGTGAGGGTGACGGGGAGGACAAAGGTGGGGTGGGCACAGGTATGAGGGTGAGGGTGGGGACAAAGGTGGTGGTGGTTGCAGGGGTGATGGTGACAGTGACTTGGGGTTGAGGTGGTGAGGGTGGTGGTGGCAGCAGTGGTGAGGGCAGCAGTGGCAGCAGTGGCAGTGGCAGTGACATGGCAATGGGAAGGGTGGCAGGCTGTGAGGGCAAGGATGGCTGTGGTAATGGTGAGCAGTGCAGTGACAGTGACATGTGACATGTGATGACAGTGAGAACAATCAACAATGCATCAGACATGTCATCACGTGACATTCAACAATGTGTTGTGGTGTGTGTGTCATGCCCTTCATGTCACAAGCTTATATATAGCTGAAGCATATGTATATAGTACTGCCCAGCTCACACAGCTTGGACTCCATTTGGAGTGCTAGGAGTCCTAGTTGACTCCAAGCATTGTCAGCACTAACTCATTCCAAGCTCAGCTCAGATTTGATTCAGAATGAACTCATATTCAGCTCAGAGTATGGGTTCCAATTTTGGTGGGTTCTCTGCCATTTTTTTAATGCTCAGAACTGACTTGGATTCTGGGTAGGCTACTTGGAATCCTAAGAATGGGCTCAGAATGGGCTCAGAGTCTTGGAATAAGGGGGGGGAGTGTAAAGCACTCAGATGTTCTATTTGTAAGTAGGGCAAAGGGCAGGTAAATAAATTAATATAATACAGGCAGTAGGGTTGGTACAGAGGACTGGGCAGAATTAATATAATATAAATATGGGCAGCAGGGGTGGTACAGAGGACAGGGCAGAGGGCAGGGTTATTAATAATAATATGGGATGCAACAGGTGGACAGTCATCAGGTGGGCAGTCATTGAACAGGGCAGGTGGGCAGTCATTGGGTGGGCAGTCATCAAACAGGGCAGGTGGGTGGTCATTGAATAGGGCAGGTGGGCAGTCATTGAACAGGGCAGGTGGGCAGTCATTGGGTGGGCAGTCATTGAACAGGGCAGGTGGGCAGTCATTGGGTGGGCAGTCATTGAACAGTGCAGGTGGGTGGTCATTGAATAGGGCAGGTGGGCAGTCATCAAACAGGGCAGGTGGGCAGTTGTCATGTGGGCAGTTGTGAAATAGGTGGGTGGCAACAAGGAGAGCAAGTGGCCAGGGGAGAGCAGGGGAGCAGATGGGAGATGAACCATCAGAATGTATTAGAATCAAAAATTAAAAAACATACCCTTGGCTGGGTGCTTTAGTCAACATCCCTGTTTCCTCCTGGGCTCATGTGGTGGACATTTTTCTGTCATAAAAAGGTTGAAGGTGAATGGCAGTGGTTAGCTGCTGAAAAATGGCTGAAAAGGATTTTACTGGCTGGTGGCAGGCATTTTGCTATTGTGGGTTGGATTAGGGAGGACTGAGGAATGAACAGTGCACTACACACTGTTGCTTTCCTTGTTTCATTCACTTTTCTCCTTCATCTTCATCATTGTTATAGTCCTGGCTGTCAAAGTCATCATTGTCATCCCTGTTGTCCTCCTCATGTCACTTCTTCAATGCCCTAATCAATTTGTCTGATAGAACAGACATGGTGCACTTGTACCACTGTGCATCTTCCTCAGTGACAGGATACCTGGGTGGGGTGGGGACTGCATTGCATAGTGCAATGATGGTAGGAGGTGACTACATGGCAGTGTGCTGTGTTGGATGAAAATAGAAAGCTTAGTCATCCTGCCAAATTGAGTATTCTGTTCTGCAAGCATGACATGTCATGGAGTAATGTCACATAGTAATCAACAGGCATATTGTGACTGCAATTGTGACACATGTCACAAACATTTGACCTGAGCACAGGCTCTGAGCAGCACCTGGACTCCAGCCAGTCCCTGGACAGTCCAGAGACAGGGCTCCTTGCAAATCTATGTAAAGTCCAGGGAATATGCATGATAGTCCAGGTGCACTCCAGGTCTAGTTTGGCTGGGGTTCCCTGCTAAATGTTGGGTTGTTGAGATGCAGGGAAAGTCCAGGTAAAGTGCCTGGAGTCCACATGGAATGTGTGGCTCAGTGTAAAGACCTCATCATATGCCATCAGCAGATTTTAGGGCAAGGTTCTTTCCAGACAGGAACTTATGGTGTCCTTTTTTTACATCCCGTCCTTGGTTCACACAGGAGCATATCATGTGCAAGTGTGTAAATTACAAACATTTGTTTTTTCTTTTGCTTTGTTTAAAAAATGCAACAATACTTTGGTCATTGCATCATTTCTGAAGGGTATGTTGAATAAATAATGATCTGGAGTGTTGAGTATCAAACTCATAGCTTCACATATTATATTGTTATTTATGAATGCTCACTAAATCACAAATATAATCTGATATTTGTACACTGTTGACACTTTTATAGTGTTTGACAGATATTATAGAGTTTCATCCCAGGAACAGTATGAAACAACAGCATGTGAGAACACGATGCATGAAACATGCTTCACATGTCAAGTATTGACAGATTGCTGTAAAATGCGCAGCAATATGACACCATGCGCAGCAGGTATGGTGCAATGCGCAGCAGGGAGCTGCGCATTACTAGAAATAGGTATATTAGATGTAGTTACATGTGATTTCTGTAACTGTATATAAGTAGCGCTCTTTGCACTGCTGAAAATTATCTCCTGTTCTATTGCATAGTTGAGCCCTAGCTCCTAAGCGTTCTAAACAGTACTCAGTAAGTCCCCTCGCTTACTAAGCCTCGCTCTGCACTGCCGTTGCTCGTTTCAACAGGTTATGGGCCCTGCATAGATGAAAACCTTGTGCTGTGCATATTACATGTGTCAGCACCATTTTGTCATAACAAAGGTAAACAAGGGAAGTAATGGATGCGCCCATAGTACTGTTATTAGAGTAGTATACATCCGATTTATGTTGCTAATGTGCTATCTCTTGAAGTATGACAGGAATACTTCTTGCTCATCCTAACAAGCCTCTAACGCTTGGGATTTGAGCGACCGCCTTGGATGGCGTGACAATAATCACTAGTGTAACACACTTCACCAGTCCCTGGTTCTGCAATATCCGGGTTAATATAAAAAATGTAGTCATGATTGGTAAATCAATAAATTACCTGGTCTGGTGAACCATTCAAATCACTTGGGTTTAGGGCTGTCCCATGACAGATAAAGGGTCTAGGCTTAATCGCTTAGATCTGGAAAGGTTTTGCACCCCCCTATTGGCCGTGAATAATTAAGTGCTTATGTAGGCCATTTTCGTCGGCATAAATGATTCTCCACAATTAAAAATAGTAGTAATTCTGTATAAGGGTCGTGCTGCATGGGACATTGTTCCCTGGTACACGCAGACCAGCGATGGGCACTGATTAGCATCCCATCTACATCAGGATGCTCCTTAGTGTCATAATAATAGCTTATTACTATATCTATAAATAGTGGAGGATATTTTTATCGCTGTGGGGAACTTGATGGAGCCCCCAAGCACTCCTGAAGGGCTGGATCCCCTTCTGGCGATGAATTATAGCACATTATGACAAAAGCAAACTACCATGTTTATGCACATGCTCAGGCATTTATTGCAGGAGAATAAAATCGAAAACTCGATGTCCATACCTTTGTTCTGAGCAACAAAAGTCTTTCCAGACTGTTGCTTACCTTCTCTCTTACAGAACAAACTCAAATTCCAACCAACCAACCTTCTTATACACAAATGTCTTCCACCACCAACACCGCTTCTTCCTCTGCCTCTGCTGGATCCTCCAGCAACAAATACGTTACCACCAGTACCCCTGGCACCAAATCCAACTCCTCTTCTCAAAAAGTTGCCAAAGCTGGTTTCACCAGCTCCATTTTCATCAATACCTTGCAATCGACCAGCAAGGGTCCCACTGCCCCTATTGGGACGTCTACCAAAAAGTCTCCTTGGTACAAGGAGGTCCAGGAAGACCTGGAAAACCGTAGGAAGTGCATTGCTGATGCACAACTCTCTGTTTGGAAGCGTCGTCAAGAACTGGATGACGAAGCTGCTAAATTAGCTAGTGAGGAATCTCTAGTGGACGAAATTTTCGATGACATTCGAAAATTCCAAGCAGGTCACCTTCAACAGGCGAATTATGGGAAGAATGTTTTTAACATTGCGACTGGGGAAATGAAATCAGCCCAAAAAGCTGATAAGGGGAAAGGAAAGGAAAAATCAGTATCATATGCCAATGTGGCAAAAGCGGGCCTGTCTGCTAAAAACAAGGCAGGTGCTACCTTCTCTCTGTGTCCAAAGAATCAACTAAATTGGCCAACTTCTGAAGAAGTTAGGACATGGTTCTTCAACCTTGGTGGAAAGGCAGAGGACTGGACGTTGGAACAAGTGGAGGTACCAGCCGCTCCAAAGAGAAATAGTGGGTCTGGAAGTGAAGTCTGGGACCACGCTAAGGAGTGGTCGAAGATTGGGAAAGTAAAAATACTGCCCAATAAATATCACAGTGATTCTGTTTTAGAGGAAAGCAGAACCACTAAAATAAATAAATATATTTCCACCATGCACCAAGCTATCCGCCAGGAAATGGAGGATAAAAACGGGTTGAGGATCTTATAGAAAGTATCCAAGAAACCGTTAAAAACTTGAATCAAGAGGAGGAGAGAGTGAAAAGCTTTAAGAAGAAAGCTAAAAAATTGTGCCAGAAAGAACGTAAAGCCAAGAGAGAGTTGGCTGAATGACCAAAAATACCAACCAAGACTCACAAGTTATATATACTTGATGAGGAAATATACAGTTCTGATTATTCACATCCTTCTTTGAATGATAGCAAATACTCTTCTTTAATTAAAGCTAGAAGGAATGAAGAGCTTGAACAAGGAGAGTTCATTATAGTAGAACTCAAGGGTAGAGATGGACTTATCCACCCTTGGGTTCATACTGTCGAAAGTCCTGTATGGTTGAAAATTGGTTACTGCTACCTGGCAGCAATTAAAACCCATGCATTGGCTCAATATCAATGGCCACAGTACATTGATATTAAAGAATTGGCTTCATATTCAAAGTCAATTAGGAAGAGAGTCAACTTCCATTTACACAAAATTAATGGTGATCAGTCTAGTCGCCATCGTCATCTAGTCATCAATCCAAGAGCCCAGACAGGCTGGATGGAAATTGATAATCTTGCTAGAGCAGCAAGTATCGATATAATCATTGGAGGAGAAGATGACTTATCTAAAATTCCAACGCTTACTGGAAGCAATAATTGGAATGAGTGGTCAGCAGCTATCAAAGCTGCTTTGCAGTATAAAGGTCTCTGGCAGTATGTTCTTGGCAACAGGATCAAGCCACAGCTTACAGAAGCTGAGAAGACAGCAGAAACAGCTGAGAGCACCTCTGCAACTGAGCTTTGTCGCATTAAAGAAAAGAAAGAAGCATGGGATGACTACTGCGACAACGATGACAAGGCATTGGGATTAATAACCATGAAAATCTCACTGTCTTTAAGACACCTCATTAAACCATGGTCAAACTCTACCTTCATTGCATTGGAGGAAACCTTTGGCAAGCCAGGAGCAGCTGGCATTTTTGTTGACTTTTCAAAAGTAATACATTGGAAAATCAACACCAATAAATTGACAGAGTCAGTCAATGAGCTATTGACAACAGCTAATTGACTTTCTGTCAATGGCTTCACATTCCCTGACAACATGCTAGCAATGGTAGTGTTAGCATCTTTACCACATGGATGGGACAGTGTCTCATCTAGTGTGTTATTAACAACAAAAGCAAGTGATTTGAAACTTGCTGATATTCTTCCAAAGATAGAGGAAGAATCTCAGGGGTGGAGAATGTCTTCTGGGGGGGTTGTTCACACTGCTAGAGTGAAGCTTCCCAAAGGCCCTAACAGGCCTAATTGGAATCAACAAAATTCTGGTCCTAGTAACCAGAATAACTACAAACCTGGTTTTAATGACCAGAATTCATATTCTTCGAACCAAAATAAAGGGAAATGGACGACACCAGGACCGTCTTCCAGACCCCCTAACACTGGCAAACCCCAGTTCTTGTCCAATCAAGAAAGGAACAAGATCAACCATGATAATAAAAAGAAAAAGAGAGCTTTTTTATTAGAACAACAACAAAAGAGTAATGTTGGGGACACCAGGAAAGCGAATACACCTAGATTCGCTCACTTAGTAGACAGGATAGATCCTGCTCTACCTTTGATTCGAAGAATGGCACCATTAGCACCTAATCTACAGCAACTGAAGGCTCAAGGGTATTCAGTCGCAGATAATGTAGAAATGCAAATGGTGGTTGATCCAATTGCAGAAAACCGTTTCAGAGTCCTAGATGAAAGGGCTGACATTGAAATGGACAATACATCAGATACAGTCTGCTTAGGTGAAGACTTTTATGACACAGCTGATGGGGAATATCAGTACGTAAATCTTTCTACTCAAAAGTTCCTCTCTGATAAAAAATCAGTGAGGACTATCAAGATGAGCCCAATTATGAGGCATCTTGATTTCAAAGGTAAGAATGTAGATAGTAGTATTTGTACTACTTTGAATAGCGATCAATATATCGCTTTAGTTGCCTCCATTCCAAAAATGAGTAGTAAGATACATGTGTGTGGTTGTGACAAGTGTAAGGAATTTGAGTCCAAAGGAACTCCATGGATGATTGATTCAGGAGCGTCTATCCACATAACTCCTGAAATCAAGGATTTCTCTGAATATCATCCCTTTAAAGTTTCACAGCCTGTATTTACAGCTGATAAACGATCTCAAGTAGCAATACTTGGAGAAGGAACTGTGTTCCTACAGGTAGAAACCGCACATAAACATAAACATGTCATTAAACTTGAAAAAGTTTGCTATATGCCTGCAGCTAGTGTCAGACTTATATTGTCTGGACAACTAAAGCTACAAGGCTTTCATGAAAAATCGGACAAGTATAGTACTATATTTTCGCTAAAAACTGGGCGACCATTTATAATGGCATATCCTAGACATATAGGAGATCCCATTCATTGGATTTTGACTGAAATAGTCCATCCAAGTGTAAAAATGGCCAAACCTTCAGTTCATATAGTGGATTATAACACTTGGCATTGAAGATTGGGTCACCCATCTAAAAATGTGTTAAAACACATCTTTGATCATACAAAAGGGTTTGACAAATTATCTATACCATCAACAGATACAATTTGTCCTGGATGTGCACAAGGAAAGATGCATAATAAATCTTTTCCTACATCAATCAAGCAAGCTTCTAAGCCACTTGAATTGATTCATGCAGACTTATTAGAATTGCCCATGGAATCTTATCATCGAAAGAAATGGTGTCTTATGATACTAGATGATTATTCTTCCTATGCTTATATGGCACTTCTTCGAACTAAATCAGAAACATTCACTGCTTTCAAGAGTTATGTAGAACTCATGGAAAATCAATATAGCAGTAGAGTTAAACATTTCAGATCAGATCGAGGGGGGGAATTTAAGTCGCATGAATTTAGCAAGTTTCTTGCTTCAAAAGGAATCTTTAGAGAACAAAGTGCACCTCACATACATCAACAAAATGGTCATGCTGAATGATTAAATGATACTATACTTGAAAAAGCAGAAAGCATGAGATTAGAATCTTCCTGCCCAAAATCATGGTGGGAATTTGCTTTTGAAACTGCTATTCATGTATACAATTGCACACCATTACGAAGAACAAATTGGTCTACACCCTATGAAAACATGACAGGTGAAAAACCTGATGTTCATTACTTTAAAGTGTTTGGTTGTCTAGCTTGGGTTTACATACCTAAAGAAATTCGTAAAGATAAGCTGTCACCAGGATCTGAACCAATGACCTTTATTGGTTATGACATAGGATCTAAAGCTTATAAATTTATGAAGAAAGATAACTCTATATTCATTGGTGTCAAAGCACTATTTAATGAATCAATATTTCCATGGAAAAGCGAAAATTACAGTAAAGATAGACTATTTGAAAGTCCACCAGGTATTAACCAAAGGGATCAAAATGGACATGAATCTGACTCCGATTCCCAAAACAACAATCATCTTGATAGTGACGACGATGATCCCAAACCATATAAACCATCATTCAATCATGATCTTACACCTGATGAAGAGCAGAATTCATCTCATGATAATGATGATATAGAGCCTAATAATAATGGTGGAGAACAGGATTTACCTGTCAGACCTGATGTTTGAGGACCAAGTGAAAACAGATCCGAAGAGAATTCCAGTAGACAGCCTGGGACACAACATCATGCACCACCAGACATTAAAAGAACACGAAAAGAGAAAAAGGTTACAGAAAGACAAACCCAAAAACAACCTGAACCTATTCCCTTCCCACTTTGCTGAAGTACTAGAGAAAGGAAACCAGTTTACAAAGAGGGTAACATTTATGGAAAGAAAACTCCTCTTGAAATTGAAAAACAACTGGAAAAGAATCCTTTCAATGAGTCTGAAGACTCTGATAGTCGAAAAGACACTTCAAGCGAAATATCAGATGAATCTGATCCTGGTATTATTCAGGATAAAGGAATTTCAGATATAGATATGCTGCTTGATCAGTTACAAAAAGAGGGAGGAAGGAAATTTATCAATTTCCTACTCTCAAAAGCAGTATCACCTAAATCTGATATCCCTGTTCATTTTAGGGATGTGTTAAAAATTAAAGAATCTAATCCTAAAGCTTTTCAAGAATGGATTAAAGCTATGGAGGATGAGATTGAAGCTCTATTCAAACGAGATGTTTGGGAGTTAGTTGATGGTCCAAAAGATTGTAAACCTGTGAAGTGTAGATGGGTTTACAATATTAAAAGTGATGGTCGAAAATGTGCTCAACTTGTTGCTAAAGGATTTTCACAAATACCTGGCATAGATTATGATGACACCTTTTCTCTTGTTGCACAATTTGAAACAGTGAGATTACTTCTGGCTTCAGCAGCACTTGAAAATTGGGAAATCGAGGCACTAGATGTTAAAACAGCTTTCCTATATGGAAATCTTGATGAAGAGACTTACATGGAACAGCCAGAAGGCTTTGTCACAAAAGGACAAGAGGGAAAAGTCTATAGATTAAAAAAGGCCCTATATGGTCTTAAACAAGCATCATATGCTTGGAATAAACAAGCTGATAAAAGCTTGAAATCCTTAGGATTCAAAAGATGTCTTTCGGATACAGGAGTTTATATCCTTAACAAACAAGGATCAATAATAGTTGTCATACTATATGTTGATGACATACTATTTCTGGGAAATGACAAAAGACTCTTATTAGACAAAAAGAGCAAGTTCATGAAAATATGGGAATGTAGAGACTTAGGACAAGTTTCTGAATATCTAGGGATGAAGATATCTCAAGATAGACCAAATCAATTACTTATAATTGATCAGATAGACTATGCTAAGAAAGTTGTAAAGCGTTTTGGTCAAGAAAATGCTAAACCTGCTAGAACACCATTACCAGCAGGGTATGTTCCTAAACCAAATAAGGGAACAGCAACTTCTGAGCAAAGAAGCTATTATCAATCCATAATTGGATCATTATTATATTTAACTCTTGGAACTCGTCCAGATATTGCATTTGCAGTAATAATGATGTCGCAATTTATGGTCAATCCTTCTGAAGAGCATATTCAGAAGGCATTATACATTATCAAATATGTTGCCACCAACATTAATGGCAAAATAGTGTATAATGGAAAGAACCATGAAGGTTTCATTGCATATTGTGATGCAGACTGGGCAGGTGACCAGATTAATAGAAGATCAGTCACTGGATACATAGTAAAACTAGCTGGAGGACCAGTTAGTTGGGTTTCAAGGAAACGAAAGACAGTTGCTCTGTCATTGACAGAAGCAGAATATATGAGTCTGTCTGATACATCAAGACAGATAGTCTGGATAGAGTCTTTATTCCATGAAATTGGAAAGACTATAAAAATGATTCAATTACGAGTAGATAATCAAGGAGCAATCTTCCTAGCTTCTAATCCTGCTCAAGAGCATAGATCTAAACACATAGATATCCGCTACCACTATGTTAGAGAATGCATAGAGAAAAGAAAAGTGGAACTTGTGTATATTCCCACAAATCAGCAACTTGCTGATATCTTGACTAAAAATTTGTCTTTTGATAAATTTACAAAGTTAAGATCTGAAATTGGATTAGTGATTTCTCAGCATGGGGGAGTGTTGAATAAATAATGATCTGGAGCGTTGAGTATCGAACTCATAGCTTCACATATTATATTGTTATTTATGAATGCTCACTAAATCACAAATATAATCTGATATTTGTACACTGTTGACACTTTTATAGTGTTTGACAGATATTATAGAGTTTCATCCCAGGAACAGTATGAAACAACAGCGTGTGAGAACACGATGCATGAAACATGCTTCACACGTCAAGTATTGACAGATTGCTGTAAAATGCGCAGCAGGTATGGTGCAATGCGCAGCAGGGAGCTGCGCACTACTAGAAATAGGTATATTAGATGTAGTTACATGTGATTTCTGTAACTGTATATAAGTAGCGCTCTTTGCACTGCTGAAAATTATCTCCTGTTCTATTGCATAGTTGAGCCCTAGCTCCTAAGCATTCTAAACAGTACTCAGTAAGTCCCCTCGCTTACTAAGCCTCGCTCCACGCTGCCGTTGCTCGTTTCAACAGGGTAACCCAATGGTGGGTTCATTCAAAGATATTGATATGATTGTGTAATGTGTAACTGTTGCTTTTTTGTTTAAGCTTTTTGTTTTCATTTCTCTATAATTGCTCTGTCTTTTGTGTGTCTACATGATATTTACAGGCACAGGTTACATGGTTTCAGAATAAATCATTTCTATGAAGAAAAAAAAAAAAAGAATGGATCCTTACAGTGGAAGTATGCTCTTAATCCTGTTTACTAATTTTCTGGAGGACAATGTTCATCATTCAGTGATGACAGAATTGAGACAGAGATTCTTCCAGCTGAGGGATGTTCCTTGATGAACAAATGCTCTACATGCTACATTGTTTAGGTCACATGTCATACATTACCTGGGGCATGGTATGTCATACTGACACACCTCATTGTTTGTTTGGTCAGAACCATGGAAGCCACCCTACTACAGCCTGATTTCCACCAGCTAAATCAGCACCTTGCTGGTGTATCTGAGCAAATTGGATGAATACTGAACATGCCTGCTCTTGTTGGTATGGAGTCTCTCATTGCCATTCTGCTGGAGCAACATCATCAAGCTCTTGCCCAGAAGGCCCACCATAATGCAGCTGCTCTTGCCCAACAAGCACAACAGCACCAGGAACTTATCAATTGCTTGGATGCTTTGCAGGAAGGGTGTATATCATGTATTGCCTCTAGGTGATGACTCATGAATTATTATTATTATTTGCAGCCAGAGGCAGTTGCCAATGCAACTGCAAAATGCCACTGTATCCCTGGAAGTACCACTTCAATACTCTCCAACTTGGGATGCCACTGATCAGAAAGCTTTTGAAGTGCTTAAAACAAAAATAGTGTCAGACAAAGGAGTTGCCCTACCATGCCCAACTGGTCAGTTTCATGTTGAAGTTGATGCTTCTGGATATGCACTAGGAGGAGTATTGTCCCAGTTGCAAGATGGCAAGTGGCACACTATTGCTTTCATCTCATGCTCTATGATCCCCCCAAACTTAACTATGACATTTATGATAAAGAACTTTTGGCAATCATCTATGCTCTGGAGCAGTGGCATCCTTACTTACTAGATGCTTCAGAACCCTTTGTATGGTCTGACCACAAAAACCTTTCCTATTTTAGGAAACTACAAAAGTTAAATGTGTGCCAGGTGCACTGGTATATGTTCCTCCAGGGATTTAATTTTATAGTCAAACACATTCTGGGAACTATGAATTTTAAAGCCAATATCTTATCCCAACTCCCCCAGCACAAAGCCACAGTACCAAAACAAGAGGATGTCACCCTCTTACCAGACTGTCATTTCAATGCCAAACATGTTAGCAGTGTAATACCATTGTTTGAGGACAAACAATTCTTAGCCAGGGGTGCATCACCTTTATTGATCAAAAAAGCACCAGTGGAAATTCAACTGTCAATCATTGATCAGATCAAAGCATTCAAAACCATTGAAACAGCTGTAACATTACTAAAGCAACAGAAGCCAGATCACTGCTCAACCCTGAATGACATACTTACCTTTGAGGGGAGACATACTTACTTGTGAAGGAAAGATCTACATCCCTGCCAATCAAAAGCTTTGAGATCAAATCATATGAACCCATCATGACACTCCAATAGCCAGACACCCTGGTATATTCAGAATGAATGAACTTATTGCATGATCCTATTGGTGGCTTTCCTTACTATCAGATGTCAAAAAATATGTCAAAGGTTGTGACACATGTCAGAGAAACAAAATGAGTCAACAACCAAAAGTGACACTGCTTCACCTATATAATGCACCAAGTGCACCATGGGAAGACATCTCCATAGATCTCATTGGACCACTACCCAGATCAAAAGGCTTTAACACTATACTCACCATGGTTGACCACTTCTCAAAAATGAAACACCTGATTCCCACCACTACTGAACTATCAACAGCCAAACTTGTGGATCTATGTAGAGATCACATTTAGAGAATACACAGAATACCTAAATACATCACCAGCAATAGAGGTCCCCAATTCACATCAGAATTAATGAAGTCACTATGCAAATTGTTAGGGATCCACCAAAATTTATCAACAGTGTACCATCCCCAGACAGATGGATCAGTAGAATGATTGCATCAAGAAACCAAAGCATTTCTTAGACACTACATCAACCATGATTGGAGTGACTGGCTATCTACAGCTGAATTTACTCCACATCAGAATTAATGAAGTCACTATGCAAATTGTTAGGGATCCAACAAAATTTATCAACAGCATACCATCCCCAGACAGATGGATTAGTAGAATGATTGCATCAAGAAACCAAAGCATTTATTACACACTATGTCAAACATCTCCAAGATGATTGGAGTGACTGGCTGTCTACAGCATCTCTCAACTGATACTGTGGCATGGGTCCAGACAATGCATTCACCATTGTGTGAAAAGTATGGTGAAATGCCTCAGAAGGACATTAGATGGGGCTTGGCTGCTACAGAAGGTGCTGTCACAAACTGGCACATTGATAGCAATGGGTTTGCAACATATATGGAGGTCCAAACAGGGAAAAGGTGGTAGTTGGTTGGTAAGGAGAAAGAGGAGAATCCTTTCTCTGGGAAAATATTCTACTCTGCATTTGACCCACAAGAGGCCAACACAGACTTGTGGGAGGTGCATGCAATAATGCTCACACCTGGCAAGCACATAGTCTAATTTTCTACACCAGTTACATGAGACCCCATACCCCATGTGCTGTAGTGACAGTGGAGCACAGCATTTGCTTTGGGGGCCATTTCTACTGTTCAACAACTCTGAATGAGACTGGAATAGGAATCCTTCAAACATTTGTGGGTTCCCTGCTCCTCACAAACTCAGACAGCAGGAACAGTTGGAGCCTGCTCCACAGAATGATACTATATTACCACTATGTCTTGGTGGAGCAGACAAATGACCCAGGTGAGTTGTCAAATCATAAGTAAATTCAATATTCATTCTTGGCAGATGTGGGTATGACACACATGCCAGATATCCAGAAGCAGGATGATCTGATAGGACTTGTCCTTCTTTGTGTCATCCTGGAGTTGTATAATGTGCTTCACCCTGGCTCTGATGACCAAGAAAAGATAATGACAGATTTAGAATGTGTCTTGCTTGTGGAAGCAAGAAGACATTCCAGATTGATCATACATGGTTGAAGGCATTCTGGGACATAACTGTGCAGTCTTCATCTACACCAGTATATGTGTTTGAGGTCCTCCTTTGGCAAAAGAGAACAAGGAAAGACATCTCAAGCCTTTCATCAGTGGCTGTACTCCAGATGCAGTAGCATGTCACTTCTGTGATTCCCTGCTTGACAGGAAATCCTCATCAATGTAGAAATTAAGAGGTGAGATCCCATGTGATAGCAATGACTGGGTTGGGGGTGCTTTAGTCATAATGGCCAAATCTGGAGTTTCAATGCCCTCAGATGATACAGAAGATGAGATAGATGGAAAAGATGAGAGGGTATCCCAATCTTTTAATGAAGATATTACAATGGGGATCTGGTTGAAAGAATGTCAGGAGAAGGAGCAGAAGCCAAGGTATGTCATCTTTGTCTTCCTCAGATGCCAAGACAGGTCATGCACATTGTTACAATATCACCAAGATTCTCCTCTCAAAAATAATATACAGGAATCAGTGTAGTCCTTTGCAATATGTTAGCTGAGGTACATTAATCTTGGCTAACAACAGCTCTAGTTCCTCTTGCTGACTTGCATATTGTCCTGGCTGCCAGTGGGAGCTCTGGCCCATGACACTGCTTCCTAGAATATTTTTTGGTTACATCAACCTTTGCATTCCAATATCTATGCTGATCACCTTCATCAATCTCTATAGACTGCTGGCTGCATGGACATTGTTCCTAGCTGTGTGAAAGGTAAGTGGGTCAAGGGTTACTGGTTACAGCAGGTTTAATCACAGTCACAAAGTATAACACATCTGCACCCCATCTCTTTGACACTCATGGGCCCTCAAAGCTTTGTCATTTGCAACCACTCCTGCCCTCACTCCAAAAGTATCATGCTGCTGCATTCAAGAAAGGCTTATGCCCTGAAGCTTTGTTTCATGTATTCGTGCCCTCCTGTTGAAGGCATCATGAATCATGTTGATAACTCACTATTTCACCCCCTTTGCAATCATAGCTGCTATGTCAGAAATGGTCCCAAATTTGTCCATGTTGGAATTGACAGTCAGGCATTACAATATTGGTTGCCTACAATGTCATCTCAGTCTGTTTGTCCACCTGGATATGAGGCTTACATGGCACCACAACATGAATTTGATGAAAATCAACAAAGTGCCTAACATTGTAGTGCAAACTACATACATAGGTGCTGATTTATGTAAAGATGGAACAAAGGCATCACATAACAGTATCCATGACAACATGGACAATGATGAAATGCCCCAACCTTTAAATACAATGGACAAGCAAGGTACCCCAAAAATTGAGCATCAAGGAGAGCTTTTTCCTCTTTGTGTTTACAACACAGGTGACAAAGCTCTCTCTTTATTTTCTTCTATTACTTACTTATTGCCCACATAGGTGATGAATGCTGGTTAATGCCTGATCCATCTGGGATGCAGATCCCTGACCAAAAATTGGTATTAGCATTTACAGAAGACCCATCTGCTTCAGTCAAGGCAGTTGATACACAGGGTCCCCAAACCCTCAATTCTTTGCAGAATTGAAGGATGACCCTGGATATGGAAAGCAAGCCAAGTTTTTCCAGACCTTTTACAAAAGACAGATTTTGGGTGGATGATATATGAGTGGGTGAGTTCAAGTTGCACTTTCATTATTTCTTAATCTAAAATGTGACAACAGATCTATTCACAGTTAGAGCACAGCTACAATTAAAGCCAGATACCCTCTTACACTGAATGGCCCTGAAAGCATCCCAATGCCCCAGTCCTTCCAATCCCCTCCTATCAAAGGCCACTTTTCTGTGCCCAATTCCTCTCACAACAACATTGCTGTGCTTGAAGAATGGCATTTGCAGAAATTGTGATGCTGTCAGAGTGATGAATGCAGATTGTCTTGAACTCCTTGGGAAGGAAGCCTTGGCCAATTTCTGGAGAAAATCTCCATCTGCTTGTGACTATTTAATTTTAACCTTTTGTGGGATATTCAAGGTAGTGAAATGGCTTACACCTAATGAGGGATTGTATGGATGGAATGCTTCAAAATGATTCTCATAAAGAGTTAATTTTGGCAAATTAACCCTTTCAATGGGAGTAGCTGGGATTGTGGATTTCTCATACTCCTTCTGATATATCAGGTCAATAAAAGATGGACTAGAATGATTTTCACCTACATTATCAGTTGTGAGAGCAGTCCATTCATGTATTTGTTCAGGGATCATGCCTTTTCTTCTTGACCTTCTCTGGCCCTTCTCTCCAGTTTGGCCTTCCCAGATTGTTTGGGCTCCACATCAGCCTTGTAGCTCTGCTCAACATAGTCCTGCTCCTCAATGTCTGTTAATGGTGAACAGAGAGAATGGGAAAAACCAGGATTCCCCAGATGAAATGAAGGGGGAGACAGGGTATATGGCCTTGGTGTAAGAGTGAGAGACTGGATTTCACAATCTTCATTAATGCCTCTCATCAGGATGTCCCCATTTTCCTGATTTCCAATGAGGTGAGTAATCCAGCCCTCCATGTGTAATACTACTAACCTCTCTTTGCAATCCCAAAGTAAATCCACTTACCAAATCCTCAATGAGAGCACCTGTAACAATCTCTGGAGGATTCCCATGTGTATTTGTGTCTTCCTCCTGCTCCTGCTCCTGCTCCTGCTCCTGCCCCTGCTCCTGCCCCTGCTCCTGCCCCTGCCCCCGATCAATGGATTGCTTTCTTTTGTTATGATTTCTCACACCAAAAGTCAGTTATATAATCATGCTTGTTCACATCATGTGAATATCTTATGTAACACATTCTTTCCAGTTTAAATAAATTTGAAATCGGCCCAGTCTGTAAACGGGAACTGATTGTTCAATGGCCTTTGCACCCATGCTCGATTGTCCTCTGTTGATTCTCCCTCGTTTAACTGCTGCCAGTTGAGTTGCGAACTCCATCTGCTATTGTCTATCTTGTCCTGGTACTCCTGCAGTGCTTCTTGCAGCGCTTTGAGTTTGATGCCACTCCAGTCTGCTGCCCTATCTCCTTTTCCTCCCTTCATTCAGTAGAGGCATATGGAAACCCTTTGTTTTGGGTCTACTTCCCTTGCCAGCATGAAGTATGTTTCCATTTGTTGCAACCATCCATCAACCGTTCGTGGGTCTCCTTGATAATAGTCGGGCATTTCTGCCTTTGTGAGGGGTCCCGGTTCTGGTCGAGAGCTCCGCTGGTATTCGTTTATTATAGCTACAAGAGCTTGACCAGCATTGGTGATTGCTCGTTGCCTATCTTCCTCTTGGCAATGGATCTCATTTTCTCGTGCTGCTACTGCTGCAGCAGGTTGACTATTGGGGAGAGATTCCAATGTTTCGGTGTCCATCCAGTAGTTCCTCCATCCTAGTACTGCGTGGTAGGCTTGAGTGACCATTTCCACTGTTAACCTGAAAGGTCCCGCTCTGAGTTTGTAATGTCCCATGCCTTCTCAATTTAGGCATTCAATGTGGAACCATCCCCTTGTGTTACTGTTGTATTTTTCGATGTGTAGCATGGTTGGATGGGAATAGGACTTTCGAATTATAGTAGTTACATTTTCTTCCTGGAGGTTCTTGTCCCAGTTGCAAATTTCTTGCAACTGCAGGTAGGCTGGCCACATGAATTCATCCCAGAATTCCTTTTTAATTAATACCAGGTAACAATATCTTGGTATGTCTGGGTTGAAGCCGCTGTTAGCCCAGGACATTTTTGGGTAAGGATAGGGAAGCCAGGATTCTTTTTCAACAATCCTTCTCCACTCATCGATTTGTCTTTTCTTATGGGCGTCATTCGCCCCTTGAGGATATTCCTCTGTTGATAGCCAGTCTGCCATGGTGGGAACCCCGCCATTCCAATGTGCTGCATCTCCTCCAGCGGTGATGACTTTAGCCTTGTTTTCCTTTCCAGCTAGTGCTGCCGCTGCATACGATCGTGCTGGTTGCACTACTGGCTTCGGTTGGACTACTGCTGGGTATGTTTGTCTGGCTGCCTGGTTTACTGCCTCCTGAACAGTAACTGTTGGTCGCAAGTCGACCCGTTTAATAGATGTCGTGGCGAGGGGTCGATTCTTCAATCGGCATTTAGATTTCGACTGTCCTCCAAAACATACAGTCCAGGTGTAGTGGGTTACTTTATGGAGGTCGACCAATTCATCCCAGGTGTACTCGATATCGTCCCATCGTATAGCTGATTCTTCCACAATGTGGCATCGTCCAGGTCTAATGCTATCCTGGATTGCAAAGACCACCAAGTCATCTCGAAGCTCCGGTTCCCAGTTAACTATATCATAGAAGGTAGGCCAAGCTGGCCAGTTAAATTTATCGTAGTATTCCTCTTTGAATAGGTACATGTAGCAGTACCCATTTTCTCGCCATTGATTTGGTGCAATAGGACTCCGAGCTCGTGGTCCTGGAAGGTATGCTTTGACACTGGCGCGCCAACCTAAAAGTCTGGCTTTGTGGTCGTTCCACAAGTCCTCCCCAATGTCTTTTAAGAAATGCCCTAGTCCAATAGAGTGGAGGTGAGGTCGTGGTTCGGTGACAAGCCGTTCTGGTGTCCTGGTGATGATAGCCCCAGGTGGCTTAGTGATGAGTAAGGGATCATAGCAAATCCCTTTGCGACGTTCTTCCTCTTCCTGGTCTCGTTTCCACTTGGTGTAGCGGGAGGCTCGTATGTTGCCATTTATGGTGTGCATCCAGGCATTCCAGTCCTCGTGTGACATGGTCATGCCTTCGTGAGCATACAATTCCTCTACATGGTGAACGCATTGAAGTCGTTCGACTGCCACTCTGTACCACCTAATAGCCTTGTCTCCATTGTTGATCAACATCAACCACTGATTGTATTTTGATGAGACAAGAGCCAGCCAGATCGGATTGGAGGTGTCGCCTTTATATTGGTCCTCCAATAATTGTATGAGAGTCTGATACTCTCATTCAGCTTTGCGCATTGCGCGTTCTGCATGTAATACGGCTTTGGTGGCGGCACGTTCCATAAGAAGGGCTTCCCATGCTTCCTTCTGTTCAAGCTCCTGCTGAGCTTCTTGTTCTCTAAGTAATTTTTGCGCCTCGGCGCGTTTGTCAGGACTGCCCTAGACACAACCTAAATGACTCAAGCAGTGACTTGTTAAGTCAAAGACGATGCAATTGCTCAGTAGCTATGTCTAGTGACAATAGACTATCTAGAGACTTAAGAGTCTCCTACTGTAAACTATGGCCCTTATATACTGCTCCCCTGGTCTGTGCGCAGCTAAAGTCCCTCACCGGGGATCAATGTGCAGCAGCTTACTCTGCGCCCATCTAACCATTCGTGGAGAGTTCCTCCCACACCCAACTCCTGGGTTGTCCACATGCAGCCTTGCTATTGTTCAAGCTTGTTGGCCGATTCCCATGCACGCTGTACTGTTGACTCGGTACTCCTCGGCATTCCCATGTCACCCCTCAGGCGCCATGCCGCTCATGATTCCTTTCATGGCATAGGCCCATCATCGGGCCGCATCCCTGTCGGCACTCGGTCTTATCCATAGCTGATGCTGACCTAACCACCTTCCTAATAGGGACCGCAGTTCACATAGGCCATCCTCCTAGAGTCCCATTGCGTAGTCTTGTTCATAGACGTTTGAGCGAGGTAAAATAGATAAAAAGAAATGAAAAATATCCTCCGACTCCTCGTGACCGTATCTTCGTAAGTGTCATTGATGTCATTACTGTAAAGTTGAAAATAAGAGGTGTGCTCATAACATCACCCCCCCCTCAACGCCTCGCGTCCCGAGAGGCTGATGTGGTGGAGTCCACATATCTTGGGTCCTCCTTCATTCTTGCATAAAATGCGGCCAAGCGCGCTTGTTGGTCATTGGGCAACAGCCCGGTTTGTTCTGAGTCGACGTCCTCGACGTCTTCGATGGTGGTCCTGTAATTGACCAGTGGCTTTTCTTGGCGTCTTGCGCCGTTAATCCTCCTCAGTCAGTCATCTTCCAATTCACTGCTGTCTTTGGCAGCTACCTTCGTCGTCTTTTTTAATATTTTCTTGGCAAGTATTGCCATATCTTTCTCTTGAGCTCTTTTCTCCTCCGCTAGCTCCTCCGCTTCCATCGTCTGAGGGAAATTAAGCACGGGTTTAGACTGCCCGCTGCGCTCCAGGTCTCTGGAGAACGTCCCATCAGTGTCGTCAGGCAATTCCATAATTGCCGCTCGATCGCCCTTCCAATTGCGCCATCTGTGCTCCATGTTCTACACGCAACGCGTTATTTATTTGTATTTATGTGTCCATCAGTGGCAGTGCTGAATTCTTTGTTGATTGACACGTGACTGACGCGTCGCGTCTTTGTTGACTCAAACGTGACTTCCCAAAAGAGAATTTTTCAATGTCCGCAACGTATAAATGGAATGGATTTTTTTTTCCTGAGGGAGAATCTTATAGCCCTCCCTCAGGAAAAATTCGACCCAGCTTACTCAGCTTCATACCATGCCCGCCATCCGATCCGACAACTCCGGCTTCCGTTTCAATGGCCGCCGCGCCCTCCTCACCTACTCCCGCATCGGCGACTTCTTCACCGCCCACACCTTCGCCACCACCGTTGTCGAGCACATCCGCCCACTCGGCAACGGCGACTTCAAGTACCGATGGGCTGTAGAACAACACCACGACGAGGGCATCGACAATGAAGACCCTCTCTCCTCGTCGTGGCACGTACACCTAGTATTCGACCTAGGTAAACAATGCAAAGAGAGAGGTCAAGTAAGTAAACTCTATAATAATGTCAACAACACCAAACTAACTTCCCAAATAGGTATTCGACTTCGGCGGACATCATCCGAATGTCCTGCCTAAAGGGGGAAGAGTCCAATTCGAGAATGCCGTCAGGTACCTCGAAAAGGACGGCTTCTTTGATGGCAACATCACGTTGCAAGAACAAGTAAGTAACCCAATATAGAAACAACAAACAAATACTAACCACATACAGACTCCATTAGACTATGCCGACATCTGGACCACGGCATTAACCCAGGCCCAATCCGAACAAGAATTCCACGAGGGTCTTGGCTCAAGGCGATGCCAAGTCCTACATAAAATCATACATCGCCATCGCCGCATGCAGCAAAGCCCGTTTCCAGAAGGAGGAACGGCAATTCACATCCCCCTACACCCCCGACTCCTTACAAGTTAAGTAAGTGAAGCTAGTTTCAAAGCCTGTTTCCATTCAACTACTTGTCTGGCATAGCCGGATGCACCATCTTAGACAGCTAATGTTGATATATGACTAAATCATTGCATCCACCCTTTGTCCGGCCTAGCCGGATGCACTGTCTTTGCTGGCTAATTGGGCATATGGCACAAGATTAGTAGGCATGCCCCAAGATTAGCAGGTAAATGTTACCATTAGCATGCAAAGACAATGTATCTGGCCAATGGGGTGCAGGAGAGAGACATGGTGGTGGACATATTTGATCCATCCATCTACTATGTCTTGGAATGCATCCAGCTAGGCCAGACAAGTAGACTGGACAGGTTCTGACACTGTCAAATGAATATTCTACCCCCTTGCCTTCAGTCCCAAAGATGGTGCATCTGGCTAGGCTGGATATGAATGTTTGACTATGTGTCATGAGTTGTGTCTCAGGACTAACTGTGTGATGCCAAGTCTTATCCTCAGATATCTGCCCTTGTGGTTCCAATATCAGGTGAACCCCAATTAGCTGGCAAAGACAGTGTATCTGGCTAGGCCACACAAGTAGAGTTGATGCTCATATGTACATGACTTGCTTTTTAACATCTGAAGGTCAGTTGTGGGCAGGAGTCATCTAGCCAGGCTGGGTAAGGTGCTGGTCACATTTAGGTATTGTATTTCAGTCTCAATTATCTGATTTAACCTTGTAAGCTATTGATTACTATTATCTAAATGTGATTTACTTAAGCACACAACATTTTAAATCTAGTTTGAGTAAAGGTGTGCAAGGCATCCATCCAGGCCAGATTGACTGGTATGGATCATGTCCAAATACTGGATAGAGTCTGTACCATGTACATTGAGCACTTCAGCACCCATGTCACGACCCCGCATGCATGCTCCAGGGTGTGTCCAGGATGACTACACCCTTCAATTGCTCCAACAACATCCAACATCCATGCCATGGCTCTGTAGGCATGATTTGGCTATAATGGTGTGAGGCTGGGTGAGTATGCTGGTCTGAGCACTCACCCTTGCCAGCTAGCCAGAATGCTTAACCCTAAATTAGGTTTTTTGCAACCCTGGGACAACCCTAGGAACTCTTATCAACCCTAGGAACTCTTATCAACAAAGTGGGGCACTGGCTAGCTGGGAGAGGAAATATGAAGGTAACTATGAAACTGAAACAATGTCCTTGTAATGATCATATAGCTTGATGGATAAATAAAGATGAAATATGAGGATTGTAACAGGTGTCAGTGATGAGAAAATGTATTGCATATGAGCATTTGTATTCTTGTCAAGGCCTATGCCCCCTGCCTAGTTGTCCAAAAGTCTATAGAATATCCTTATCAACCCTAGGACAATCCTAGGAACTCTTATCAACATCTTGCCTCCACCTTTCAATCTTTTCTTCCATTTCAATCCCTTTTTCTTTCCCTTTCAACCTCATCTGGATCTATAAGCCACTGAACATGTGTTGGACCTCCTCCAAACCATGCATTTTCATTCTCACTCTCCTGTTCAACCTGCACAGTTGAAAAATGTTCCACTAGAAAGAGTTCTTGAATTCTCCAGAGTTCTGCTCTGGCATATGGCAGAATGTAGTTGAATGTGCAATCCATCTAGAAATACATGAATGAGTTTATCATCCTGAAATGCCACAGAAGTGCATCTGGCACTTACAATATGTCCACCTTAGGCAAATAAACACTATGACAGTTCCAAAAGCACTGTTGAAACATGGTGATGATGAAATGGAGAAAATTTTAGGGGTTCTTACATTGCAATCTGTCTAGATGTGAGGGAAGATTGAATTATTCATTCTCCACATTTACTCTACTATATATATCCACTACAAGTGCACTAACTGCATAATTATATCTGGCTCAGTAAGCAGGACTGCACTATGACATCACTATGATATCATAGTGATATCATAGTAATGTCATGCTGGGTGAGCATCACCCCTAATAATGGAATAATTCAGGTTCAGGGGAAATGATGGTCTGCATCCAGTTATGAGCATCAAATAGCATATTATATATGGCTTAAAGACACTTTATCAGCACAAAATAGACTTCTGATGTGCATACTAGTCATTTTATATATCTATGAATTTACTGATAGCATTTCATATACATTACATTGTACTGCAAGTCATCATTGCTTATCTCCATAATATCAGCCATGAGGCAGATCATTTCCCCTGAACCTGAATTATTCCATTATTAGAAATGATGCTCACTCAAATATCATAGTGATGTCATAGTAATGTCATGCTGAGTGAGCATCATTTCTAATAATGGAATAATTCAGGTTCAGGGGAAATGATCTGCCTCATGGCTGATATTATGGAGATAAGCAATGATGACTTGCAGTACAATGTAATGTATATGAAATGCTATCAGTAAATTCATAGATATATAAATGATTAGTATGCACATCAGAAGTCTATTTTGTGCTGATAAAGTGTCTTTAAGCCATGTATAATATGCTATTTGATGCCCATAATAGATTCAGACCCATCACCAGCTGATTGATATTGTGTACCAGACATATGTGTGAGCATGAGATGTCTTGGAGCAATCTGTCCCATCCCTCCTCATTATCTAACATTGAACTCTAGTGCCATGCTAGCATCTAGTAAAATGCCCATAACCCTCTGAAATATACATTCCTGGTAATGTCATGCCATTGCAAGACACAAACCCTCTACCTAGTCATCAAGAGTTCTATGGAATCACTCCCATAATCCTCTTCATCATCCTGCTCATCATCTACTTCCTCACAATCTTCTTCATCTTCCTGTCCACTTTCCATGTCAACATCAAAATCATCTACAACCTCCTCCCCACAATCTTCATCTTCCTGCTCAAAACTATCAACCACTTTCTGCCCTTCCTGGCTTTCTTCAACCACCTGTCTCCCTTTGTTTGGAGGGGCTCTCTTATTTCTTGCCCTACCAGACATTCTACCCACATGCTTCTTTGCCAGTTTTTGAATATATTGAGCCCTTCTTAACTGCTCTTTATCAATTCCATGCTGCTTCATGAGCTTTTGCAACATGGAAATTCTGGTCCTCACAGCAGGTGCACTTCTGGTTCTCCTACCATGCTGCTGCTGTCCTGACCCAATGGCATCAAGTTTATAGGTCCTTGGATTAGTGATAATCTTGATTGAACCTTTTGAGACCTCCCATGGTTGTCCACCCTTTTCATCCCTTCTGCTACTTGGAAGGCATTGACAGTGAGAAAATATATTTGCCAGCACTTCATCTGCTTCTTCAACCTCTGCTGTGGCATGCTCATCACACCATCTCCAATAGTCAAAAAGATATCCTGTTTCCATTGTCATTGTTTTCCATAATCCTGGCAGGGGTGGATCTGAATCTTTCTTTGGGAAATATATGGCCATCCTATCTTTGAATGCCATTTGCTGCCGGCCATGAGCTGCACCTCCTAAGTTGGCATTGCATGCTGTAAAATGGCATTTTGTGATCATCTGATATACACTTTCCAATGACCATTTATTCATGGCATCATTCAATGTTGGGAGATTTTCTTCATCCACATTACCAGTTCTCCATGTGTCATGAAGAGCCATCCACATGCACTTGGTAAATTCAACAAATATGTAAGCTGCAAAGCTCTCTTTGATTTTGTCAAGCTCTTGAGGCCATCCCCATTGTTCCATCAGGACCCATGGAGTTTGTTGTATTGTGTCCATGATTGATTTCCAACTTGGTTGGGTACCAAGTGGGTATCTCTCCTGGTCTCTATGCAATTGATTACTTGCTGTTAATGCCTTCCTTTTCTCTTTCAAAGATACTCCTATTCTCTGCTTTACATAGAGATCATCCCTTTCTGGTAATTCTGGATGACATGACTTGATTGAGAAGTCTAGCTCATGGAGGAAGAACATCCCTTGCTGTGCAACATTGGCTTCATATCTTAATATGTTCAGAGCCCTGCGCACAAATGTTTCTGTTACTGGGGGTGTGAAGATGATGGATTGCATTAGAAATTGATGCAGTCCAGTTAATATACCATAGTTTTCAGGTTGAATTTCATGTAAAATTTCCTGCTTTCTCTCCAAGGCCTGGAGTCTCTGAGCTAAGAATTCAAACCATATGTGAGAAGGCAACCAGAGAACAGGTCTGCTCTGCATCATGTTTTCAACCTTCATCATGATTATTGCTTTTGTCACTTTTCTCTGTCAGACACTTGCTTACCATCTCATCCACATTTTCCATGAAATCTTTTATCACTGCAGCTCCCACTCTATATTCATCTCTCACACCAAATGAAGTCTTCTTAGCATGCACTCCATATATCTCCATGACACTTTGGTATTCTTGCCTGAATTTCTTGTTCAGCTGGTAGACATCCTGCAGTTTAAAAAGCTTTCTTGTATTATCTGCCTTCCTTAATGCTTCATATGCAAGATTGTATGATTGTCGATAGATTATATGAGTCCTTTCTGCTCTGGATCTCTGCATTTCAGCCTGTAGTCCACCATAAAGTGATAGTGTGTTGAGATGGTGAATATTCCCTCTGAGGTAGCCTGTTGCTCCATATGATGCTTCAAGGGAATCCAAACGCCAAAGTCCAACAACTGGGAAAATATGTTGTGGCTGAATTGTGATGCCAACATCATACAGCAGCTCCCCTATTTTTCTATCCTCCATGTATTTCCAGTCAAGGCCAGGATTTTCTGCCTTTAAATTATTCAGGGCATTTCCAAGACATTCATTCAATAACCCAGCTTGATCAGCTTCTGTTTGTGACACCATTTTGGAACCTCTGATTTCCAGGACAAAAAACATGGACCCAAAGTGAGCCAATTCAGCATCATCATTAATCTTATATTTGTCATATATACTTCATTTTTGCATTGTTGCAAATAATACTCACAATTTGTTCCATCTTTTCTACCAGTTTGACAAATTGGTAGTTTCTGATAGGATGTGTCTTTGGCATTTGATTTGAGGATTTGAAGTATACATGTTCCTGGTTTTCACCAATGTACACCAAACCAACATTGCCAGCAATGCTCCTGACAGCCTCCATTACCACCTTCTCCCAAAGTAGAGTCTGTAACTGAAATGGTACAGTGTTGGCCCATCTGCCAGTGTATGGATCTTGATGTGTCATCCTTGGGAGAAACATACAAATATTGGCCTTTCCTATCTTTCCAAGCAGAACATGGGGAATTCTGCTGAGCTGGAATGAGCAGCTCCACCATTCATCTCTTTTCCCCTCTTCTACTGGTGGATACAGCAATTCAACCTTGACATGATTGTCTTTCCAAATAGGTGCCTGCCTTCTGAATACAGGTGCAGTGTACAGCTCCATTGCCAGTAAGAATCTAGGTTTCTTTGTAACCCATATCACACTATCAATGTCAATGGCATAGATAAATTTCCTTGGCACAATAGCATCTTCTTCCAAGTTCACATGGATAAATTCTCCTTTTCCTGTCTTACCTGTGATAAAAATATCATCATTGGAAGCTTCTTTTGATATTTCTATCATCTGGCTAGCACCCATGATAGCAATGTCTGAAACTTCTGCCTCTCCCCTCCTTGTCATGGTTCTTCTATCAAAGTCTGTGCTAGCAGGAGGTGATCTCAGCCCAACAACCATGATATGTTCCTTGACCATTACAGGGGGAGAGAGGTGAAACATTTGGAAGAAGTGAGGAGGGAGCCTGTAACCATAGTCTCTGAAGAGTCTCCATGGGATGTCAAGAAGTTTCCCTGCTATATATGCAAGTGACTTGGATGCCAATTGAATGATAGTGTCAGATATGGGTTCCAATTCATCCATGGTGGGACCATTGTGGTAATCATCAAATGTCCAGATGAAAGGGTTGTATAAACCACTCCTGGTTTTTAAGACAGGAAGAGAAGGGGGAATAACTGGTCTTGGGAATCGATGAATTGCTGACAGTACTATTTCCTGAGTTGCCCTGACCCTTCTTTTGGCTTCTGCCCTACCACTTCTATGAGAGTCATGACAGTTCCCATCTTCATCTGAATGACTCTGAGATTCATTTTTATTGCCTGAATTTGGTTGTCCAACATATCTCCTGGCACCTTTAAGTATAGGGAACCTATCCAGCAACATTTTCATGGTCCTGTGTTTGGGGAGAGCAGGCAGGATTGCTGCACAGTCTTGACAAGTTTCCATTGCATCTGTGTTCTTTTGGATATTTGATTGGAGTGCCTCAGTTGCCACAGAACCTGCTTTTAGTAGTTTTCCTGCAATTGCAACTTCAGACATGACAGTTTCATCTTGCCTGTGTCTTTCTAGATACCCATCCAAATCATCCTTGGTGGCTTGACTAAATGCTTTGAAACAGTTTTGAACCATTTGATAAACATCCTTCCCCATCCATATCCTCATTATATGAACACATGGAAAATGAGGCTTCTTCCATAATCCTGTGAGGTCCCAAGCTACTCCATTTGTCCAGATGTGTTCCATGACTTGGCATGTCATTGGACCACTGTCAAAGGTATTTTTTACCCAATTGCGCTTGTCAATGGAAGCACTGAAAGTGACTGGCCACCCATGTAGTTGGCATATGTTGCTCCAGATCCACTTGCCATGCCATTCTTCCCAAGTTCCTTTTTCAACACCATCCACAATCAAGTCCTTTCCAAGCAGTTGAATGTTGTTAAGTGATGCAATGTATAAGATGCAGTAAAACTGGTTGTTTGCATGTATGAATCCAATCAAATCCTCCTTGTGACATGAGCCTTCTAACTTGAAGTATTGTTGGAATTCAGCTATTTCATGTGTAGTAGCTCTACTCCTCTTTGCCATATATTCCATTGGGATGTACCTTGGACTTGGTTTGCCAAGTTTAGTCCAGCAGTAGAGAAGCCATGCATTCACAATGGTGGGGGAGACATATTCTCCTGGGTGTAAAGTATCAACATCTGCAAGTACATCAACCCACACAATGGGCTGCATCAGATAGTCATCTGTCTTATATGAATGAGCAATCAACTATGACAACCTTAGCAATGCCACATCACCTTGCATTGATGAATGGTTTTCAGAAGTGGCCTCTCTAAGAAAAATGGCACATTCATCCTGTTCTTTGTATGAGATACTAGAACTGTCAGTCCATTCTTGTTGGTCATTGATTGCTTCTTCTGCCTGAAATTCATTGCCTTCATGGTCTTCTTCATCAGTAATGGCTGCAATGAGATTGTCTAGCTCTTGCTGAGCATTGAGGGTTTGACTTGTGTTGTCTTGAAGACAATTATGTATAAGGGTGATGTTTCTGCAATACCCAGACCCTCACCATTGTGCTCCTCTGAAATGTTTGCATGGATATCAGATGTTGCCTTTGAAAAAAATTAGCTAAAACACCTTTATCAAGCTGTATCAGCAACTGCATCAGTTCCTCTTCCTGATGTTTATAGTCTTCAGGATATTCCTGAGCAGGTAGATTTGTGTCATCTGGTAACAATGTTAAATAGGCAAGAAGACAGCAGTATAGAAGCCTTCAAATACCTGTGAAAGCCACTGGAATATTTGCATTACTTATTGTTGTCCCATAAAGAATCAGAGTCAATTCACCTTGGTCCAACTGTGCCAACAGCTGTTCCAATTCTGCTTGCTGTGTTTGACAGAAAAATGGCTGTTGAGTCATGATATAGACTATCTGAAAGTATTTAGGGTGCAGGGTTGTTGCTGAATAAAGTCATGTGATGCTCACATAGACACATGTTGGTGTCTCATGTACCCTCAAGGCTTGGTAATGTGCATCTTACCATATCCTCCTCCCAAAGGAATCCTGCATCATGTGGTAACTGATTGGTAGACCCCATAAATGCAATGTTACACAAGTTGTTATTGACAATTTTGTCTTGCTGTAATGGTTGCCCACTTAATTATTTAATCATGAGATTTTAAGGAATCCTTCATCAACCAAGACATCTGTAACATTGTAGCTTTCTTCATCAATATTAAATGACAAGATTATTGGATGTCCTGCTAATACAATAAAACCCACATACTCTGATATCTATCCTTTTATCCTATTTGCTGTCTGGCCATCTACATAATCAGTATTACTACTGTTGACTGAGCAACTGTATTAGTGCTGAGTAATCTGCAGCAGGGCACAGGGTATGCTTACTGAGAATGCCTTAGTTATGTAACCTAGTCAAGCCCAGATTAAGATGTGCAACTGTAATGACTGTCTACACAATGCCAAGTTATTGCAAGGAAGAATTTTAGAAAGGCCTAACTGTAGGGTTTAGCTGTATGGCCAGCCATCTCTCAGCATGGTCATGTTTACACCTGCACATATAGGGGTCCCAAAGTTTCATTCAGTTTGTGTTTGGTTCAGGTTTGAACCCAAGAACTGAGTAAAATTTCCTTTTTATGAAATTTGGGCAAAATTGAAGGTAATTAGAGTTCAATAGGCTTCTGTGTATGTGTAGGGGTTCCACAGCTTACAGTGATGAGCATTAGCTCAGTGTAGGTGTGGATAGGGGTTTAGTTACAGTGACAGTCACATAGTTACATAGTTACTGGGTCATGGACAAGAACAATAATACACCTTCCTCTGTAATGCCATAGTCAAATGTTCATTCACCCTCATGCTCTCTCCTAGCCCCTCTACTACCTTGCAGATTCACTGTGCACAGCCCCTGGATGTTGACACAGCCACCAGCATTCCCCTACAACACCAGAGTGCTCAGTGTTAGGAGTGTCCTAAACACAACCTTAGAAGTCCCACAAGTGCAGGCTTGTTAAGCCAAAGACAAATCCGATTGCTCTGTAGCTGTGTCTAGCAAACACAAAACTATCTAGAGTCTTAGGGACTGACTATGCTAAACTACAGCCCTTATAAACTCTCTCCCTGGTCTGTGCGCAGACAGCGTGCAGCTAAAGTCCCTTATGCCGGGATCAATGCACAGCAGCCAATCTGCGCCCACCATACCACTCTGGAGATATTCCTCCCACACCAATCACCCATCCTTCCATTCCTGACTAGCGTTGTGTTGGTGCTCATGAGCGTTGAGCTAAGGGCAGTGCCTGCCTGACCAATCTGCAGTCGCCATCTCCATACGGCAGTGTCTTATTGTACTGCACCTTTAGCCATTCCTGTACCATCCCTCTGGGTCGTCTAGACCTTGGTTCGAGTTGTGGTCTAGGCCCATCATCGGGCCATCCTCCCTGTCAGCACTTGGTATTCCCAATAACTGATGCTGACCTAACCACCTTCCTAATAAGGGCTATAGTGTTGTGTAGGCATCCTGCTCTAAGTCCTGCCATCCAGCCCTTGTATCGTATTGTCTTGGTGAGATAAAATTGAAAGAAAGAAAAGAAAACCATTGTCCAACTCTCCAGATCCATATCCACATAGATGTCATCACCATCATTACTGTAAAATGAATTAATGGGGTATGCTCATAACACTCAGCCTCAGTGCTGGGAACCTTCCTGGACTCAACTCCTCACCACTCCCTTGCCAGCTGGCATTGGAGTTGGTTCATCAATGGGTATTGTATTAAGACCATATAAGTGGTAAGGAGGTGGTGGTGGCAGGCTGGAAATTGTGGTGGTTGGCAACAAGGAAGTGGCAATGGCAAGCTGGTAAGAAGGGCAGGCAGCAACAGTGAGCATACATCTGTGAATCTTGGGTTGAGTACACAGTATTCCACAGCATTGTGTAATCCCATGACACCTGCAACATGGGTATATAACACAGTTGCTTGGTCACCATTACTGATTATCAATGCCATGATTCTCAGTTTCTGAACTGTGAGAAAGGATTCTAAATCAAGTGAGAGATACTGAAAATACTGTATGATGATGATGGGAACATGTGTGAAAAGGCCATGAGACATGTTACTAAGCAGTTGCTTGGTTATTGTTAATTATCAATGCTATGACTATCACTTTCTGAACTGTGGAAAATGATTGAAAATCATGTGAGACATATCTATTATGACAGAAACATGTGTGCACATGTTTGTGCTGCTTGAGCTTCAAAAATCATAGCTCAGTAACCACTGAGGCTATCACTCCAGGAATTTATAGATGCAAAACACAATAATATGATTTGTCATTGTTTCCCACAGTACAGAAAGTCATAATCAAGACCTTATGAATTAACAAAGACCTTGAAACTGGTTTACATGTCCCAACATCACAGAGTACTTCCAATATGTCTCACCTGATTTGTAGCTCTTTCCCATGGTTCAGAAAATGATAATCATGACATTACCAATTAAGAATGACCTTGAAGCTGGTCTATTTGCTTATTTAATATAGCATACCATGAATATTATTCTGAATGTAGAGAGACTACACAACTAGGTCAAGAAGGGTAGTACTGACATCTAAACAAAACAGATTGTTGGAACATGGGTCCACTTCCAAAACCTTACAATTGTGGATAGAGTGTATCCATAATGGGATTCCCCATATGCAATGATGGCAAGATGATAAATTATATTACAATTAAAACAGTTTGCAATGTAAGAGACAATGACCAAAGCTTATTGAGGCATGAAGAGATCTAAAGCCTCCTCTTTCTGTGCCTTCTTGCTGGATTTACTCTCAGCCTCATTTAGTGATGCAGGAATAATTTACTTGCCTTCATCCTCAGAATTATCATTATCATCCTGAGCTCTGTTTCTCCTTCTGACATTCCTTTGAAGCCAGAAAGCCATAGTAATACCTTCTTCAAAAGAAGGGGGAATCAGCCCAAGCCATGCCCTATCATCAGCAGTATTAATCCCATCTTCTGTGTTTGAAAGTAATGTTGCATTATGCCTAGGCAAGATGATCAAAGCCCCCTCATCCCAGTCATAACTGTTGGAACAAAGGCTTCCCCTCCTGTCCCAGGATGGTGTGGAATTCAGATGGAACAATGAATCATACATTCTACATGCCACTGCATCAGGAGTGCAGTCTTTGAGGAAAGGTTTGAAGTGCATTTTGTTGTCCTCAATGGATGATGATAAGGTTATTGAAACCTTCCAAAGGAGGATTCTAAAGACATCCACTGGAGTAGATGTAGATTCTATGGTCACATGCCAGAATGTCCTGAGCCAGTTGACAATCAGCCTTGCATGTTTTCTTGCATCAATAAGCAAAAGCCGTTCCATATCTGTCATCTTTTCAGCCTCCTCACTGTAGGAACCAGGATGGAAAGCTTGGGACAACTCCAGAATGACACAGAAAAGCACCAGACCTATAAGGTCATGTTGCTTTGTAATGTCTGGCACATGTACCATATCCACATCTACAATTAATTCATGAGTGTATGGAATTAACTCATTACTTGGCAGCTCACCTGGATCACCCATCTTGTTCACCAAGACATGGTGGTAAAAAACTGCCATCCTGTGCAGCAGCTTCCAGCAATTCCTACTGTCTGAATTTGTAAGAAGTTGGGAGCCCACAAATGTCTGTAATATTCCCAAGCATGTTTCTTTCAGTGTTCTGGAGCTGTAAAAGTGGCCCCCAAAGCATATGCTATGCTCAACTGTCACAACAGCATGTGGAGTATGGGGTCTCATGTAGCTGGCATGATGAGATGAGTGAAGTTCATTTAAAGAGTATGAAATTACTTACAGTCTATCACCAGGTACAAGCATTACAGCATGCACCTCCCATAGGTCTGAGTTGACCTCTTGTGGGTCAAAGGATGAGTAGATATTTTTGTCTGAAAATTTGCACCCAATTCTTCTCTCCCTAGCAACTAACCACAACTTCCTGCCTGTTTGTACCTCAACATAGGTCCCAAAGCCATTGGAATCAATATGCCAATGACTTATTGCACCAGCAGTGGCAGCCAAGCCCCATCTGATATCACTTCTGGGCATTTCTGAATATTTCTTGCAAAATGGGAAGTGGATTGTTTGAACCCAGGCCACACCATCACTTGACAAACGCTCATCTGGATCCTCACATCCATGTGGAGTAGGGAACTCCAGTGCATTCAGAATTCTGCCCTGGGGCTGTGTTGCATGCAGGTACAAGTCCCTTAAAGTGCCTGTCTTCACTCGACAGGCAAGCCCATCTTCATCAGGTTCAGTGGACAAATCTATGCCAAGTCAGACATATTCATGACTGCTGGAGCAATCCCCTTACCTTGGATGGCTATGGGAGTGTCCCAACTTCCCAATCTCTCTAAGCCCCTCCTATCAAATGTGATTTTTCTGTGCCCCACTCCCCTGACAACAACATTATTCTCAGCAAAGATTGCTTGAAGCTCTTCAGATGACATTGACTCAAATTTTGATGGATTCAGGATAATGAACCCAGGCCCCTCTGAATCCCCTGGCACACTAGCCTTTGCCAACTTCTGCAAAAACTCCCCATCTGCATGTGACTACTTAACTTTAGAATTTTGTTTCACACTACATATATGAAGGGAAAACAGCTTACACCAAGTGAGGGCTTGTATGAGTGGAATGTATCCACATCACCTTCATAAAGGTGAACCTCTGGTAGGTCTATCCTCTTAATTTGAGTGCCTGGTATGGTAGGCTGCTCAGGCTCCTCCTAGAATTTGGATATCAGTATATAGTATTCAACATGGATGGAAATATATTGATCTGACCTGTTCTTTGGTGAGATCTATGATCTCATGTATTGTTGCAGGGATATTTGTCTTTTTCTTTACCCTTCTTAGCTGCTTTGTCACCACATTACTTATTGGGGTTCTTGATGAGGATGAGATAGCACCCCTATCATCTGCAGCAGGGCTTAGTACTTTCACCTGCACACCAGTCTCATCCTCCTCTTCCTCTGAAATAACTGAAATTGGAGACATTGGTGAAAGAGAAGGCCCTTTGGGGGGAGGGGACCATGGCCTTGGTATTTGGGCTTGGTTGGGAGTTCTGGTTCTACCACCTTCATAGTTTTCATTTATATCATCCATGAAGACATCTTCATGGTGCTAAATTCCAATGAGTAATCCAACTTTCAACAAGTATTGGCACTCACCCCTGATGGTTGTTCAAATAGATATCCACCTGCAACCTCTTCATTGAGGACATTCATCATGAAGTCCTGCTCTGTCCAGTGTGCCCTTTCTCCCTCAACCTCTGTTTCTCTTTCCCCCTTCCCCCCTCCTTTGTCCCCCTCCCCCCCCCTCCCCCTCACTCTCCTCACTCTCCTCACTCTCCTCCTCCACTTCCTCCCTTCTCTCTTCTTCATGGGGTTCCTCATCTGGCCTGGGTTGACCTTCTGGCTCTGTCTCAGACTCCATGATCATTCTTTCATGCACAGAAGCTGCCCCTTCCCCATTCCCATTCTCCCCTTCCTCAAGATCCATCATGTTGTTATCTTCCCCTGTTGCCTGATGCTCAGAAGATTGCATCCTTAGCACAGTGCAAGGCAACATCCTCTCTGGCCACCCATCAGGAAGTGCTTCCAGCAAAACTACCTCTTCAAGGATAGTCACTTGTGCCATGATTGCATTATCACCTTTTTTATCATATAAATTTACCCCCATAGAGTTTGATTGACTCACTTCCCATGAACCATGCATCTTCTGGGTCTGATAAACCCTCCAAAGTCTGCTGTGCAAAGATCAGAAGATTTTTAAGAAGCTCCCCCTCATCTGCTTCATCTCTTGCAAGCATGAAGATCACCTCCCACAATGCTTTCTCAATCTGTTCTATGGGTTCAGGCCTACAGTTTCCTAGACTTTGCCAAATCTATGTTGGCTGGTTCAGAAGCTTATTTTAAAATTGGAAATGTTTGCAACCTACCCCAATCAGAGAAGCCCTGCTAAAATCTCTTGTATGCCACTGCATTCCACAAAGAAGGGCCAGAGGAGACACAGCAAGAGACAAAAATAGAGGAAGTCGCAGCTTTGAATCATCTTTTTTGTCCACTCCTGGTGGCACAACAAAATCATCATTTCCCTACATGTTGAATATTTGTAATACTGATCAACAAGTAATCAAAAGAGATAAACTATTCACCCACCTCGAGCAAGGATTTCACATGGTAGGCAGCTAATAGGATATTGTGACTTATAATAACCACTGCTGCCTTGTCTGAAAGGGCATTCACCCTTTTCCACAAGTTATTCAGGCCCTTGGATTTGCCTGGAATAATGTCAGACAATTCACCCACATCCACTGGATCATTTTGAGCTGCACTGGTGGTATTAATGCCTTTTTTTGACAGAAACTGATGATAAGCTTTGCTAATCAAATTTCTGACACTTTGTATGGAATGGAATGACTTGAAAACATCAGTGATGAATTCCTTTGAAGCAAAACATTTTTACAGTCTTATCTGGTGCCCTGAATTCCATCCTTGCATGTTTTGGCACTGGCCCACTTGACTTTGGACAATACACCCAAGTCATGATATCACAAAGCCGATATTTCATCAGCATGTTGACAGATCTGGGAAAGAGGGACCTGTTAATATCATCTTGGTACTTCACCTTCTTCACTTTATAGCCAATGAGTGAAGAGAAGTAATGGGACAGGCGCCTTTGCCCATCTATCCATTTATTCTCAGGTGCTGAAAATAGCTCTTTCTCCTTTTTAAGGATGCTCTCAACCAAGATCTGGGCTTGATCAGGACCTACTAAACACAGAACAAATAATTCACCCTCACATCAAAATCTTGCTGCAATTCAGCTGGTAGGATGCCATTATTCCTGATAATGGTATCTGTGAACCATGGCAAGGATGCCAGGACAATTGCAGCAGAGCGTGGAAGCATAGACATGTTGCTGTGAATAGTTGTCAAGGGCTGTCTCTCAAATTTCCTGGGAGGCTTGACTCACTTCAGATTAGAGTGATATCTGGTGAGATGTTCACTATGAAGGCAACTCCATCAGTGACTTTAGATATGAGATAGGGATTTGGCCTACATGGATGTTGAATGCTAGATGATTGTAGCAAGATAAGAACAGAGAACTGCTCTGCTCATATGTCAGCAATTCCCACATATGTGGCTGTACAGACATACCCATGAGCATATGTTGCATAGTGCCTGACAATGAGAAGTGGTGTCATTTGTTATATTTATTGCTTGTCTCATCCATCCCATATAGAGTTGTGAGTGAGTTAGTACAGCCAATAGTCAAGCAGCCATGATCTTTACAGCCAGGTGAAGAACCATGGATATACCTACAATACTCAAGTAGCCAATGTCAGGTTTGAGCTCTGTCAGCCTATCCTAATCTCAGTGTCAGGTTGTGTCACTTGGGAATGGGGAATGTCATTGCCTGTTGCAAGGGAAGGGGCTGTGAGTGAGTGAGCACAGCCACGGTCCTTCCAGCTGGCTGGAAAGACCTGTGGCTGTGCTCCTGCATGCAAGCACTGTTTCTCTTTATCCACCACATGCTCAGTAGCCCTCCTCTCTGCATCACAGGCTTGTGCTCTGCCAGCCTTATCCTAATCTCAGTGTCAGGTTGTGTCACTTGGGAATGGGGAATATCATTGCCTGTTGCAAGGAAAGGGGCTGTGAGTGAGTGAGCACAGCCATGGTCCTTCCAGCTGGCTGGAAAGACCGTGGCTGTGCTCCTGCATGCAAGCACTGTTTCTCTTTATCCACCACATGCTCAGTAGCCCTCCTCTCTGCATCACAGGCTTGTGCTCTGCCAGCCTATCCTAATCTCAGTGTCAGGCTTGTGTCACTTGGGAATGGGGAATGTCATTGCCTGTTGCAAGGAAAGGGGCTGTGAGTGAGTGAGCACAGCCATGGTCCTTCCAGCTGGCTGGAAAGACCGTGGCTGTGCTCCTGCATGCAAGCACTGTTTCTCTTTATCAACCACATGCTCAGTAGCCCTCCTTTCTGCATGACAGCTTGGACTCTATCAGCATATCCTAATCTCAGTGACAGGTTGTGTCATGCAAGGCTATCAGTGAGTGGCCATATGTAGCTACACACTTTCCAGCCACCTTATCTTTATTACAATTTCTTGAAAGATATATAGAATGCCAACCTGACAGCATGCTTGTTTTGCACTTTAATGGTACATTGATCTAAAATGGCTGTCATATAATAGTCATCCTGTCACACACCCCTCTGTATTGAACAGTCATGCCTCCTCAAGGCTTTGTAATTTGCAACAACTCCCTGCCCTCACTCTAAAACTGCTATGTTGTAGTCAAAAAGAGCTCAAGACTTGAAACTCTGCTAGATCTTTCTACATCCTCCAATGGAAGGTATCCAATATCATGTGAATAATCCATTGTTTCATCCTCTCTGCAGTGATAACTGCAGTGCTATGTATGGTCTACAGTTTATTGATGTTGGAATTTCAGCCTTCATCATCAATATTACTATTGCTAACTGAGAAATTGTATTGAGTAATGTGCAGCAGGTCACAGTGTATGCCTATTGAGCATGTCCTATCATGGGTCATGTCAGGTAACCTACTTGCTATGCCAATTGGTATTAAAACCTGTATATAGATATAGATCTAAGTCCATATGTGTTTATAGAATCAAATAAATGCAAACAGTCCACATCCAACTTCTATCATGGTGACAACACAGCCAAGAAGGCAGGCTCAACAAGTAAGGAAGACAAGGCTGCAACATGGAAGTAATCCAAACATAGTGAGCAAGAGAAGAATTGGACACAATAAACCCTGGGTGCCCAATAAAAACAAGTTCAACAAGTACCAACTTTTGACATGCCATGACATTGAGGTGCCATGCCCTGATGGCAAAAGAATAACAGCTATTCCAGGTTCTCAGTAGGTCTAATTTCTGTTCATGTTCAAACAGGTGAACAAGAATACTATCTAGTATTGTTGTGCTGCCCTGGGAGCCATGTCTGAACAAGACTCCTAGCACTTATTGGAATGCACTGGTGAAAGACATTAGAAAAAGCAAGAATGGAAGAGTTTGGTTTAGAGTCAACTGGTTCTACTCAAAAGAGCATCTTTCCCAACCTGATATCCTCCAGAATCAGTGGTCAGTTCTGGCTATGACATAATTAGGTTGCTCATTCCATTTCACCTAGCTCTAATATACTCCTTGGGGTAGAAAGGAATGAGTTGATAATTTCTGATCATGAAGACATCATAGAGAGCACATCAGCTATAGGTTAGTACCAGCTTTAAGTTTGATTTCTTTAGTAATTCAATAAAATAGGACTACAATTCATAAAGCACATGGATGATGCCAATCCATATCATGCCCAGATTGCAAGGGATCAATTGTTTTGGCGTATGAGATTAGATGCCAACAATGGCCTGCTGCAGGTACAGTAGGCATAGCCCAAATCAGTTGCTAAATGCTAAATTGGTTAAATAAGGATATAAATCTAACTTGCATCTGTAATGTCATTTACAGCCCTAGTCAAGGACCACAAAGGTTTTGCACACAATGTGGGATGTGGTATCATGAAAAGTGCATGCAAGTCATGAAACAAGAGAGTCAACTTGAAGGTGCAAGTGAAATGGAGCAACTTTCCAATCTGCCAATTGTTAGGGGGTGGCGTGAACAAGTTCATTCTAGCTGGGAGTTGATGGGCTCTGGTCACAGGGTTGCAGCCATAAGGGAGTGGCTAAAAATGAGAAGCATACCAGAAGATTGGAAAAGGAAAGTGAATGACAAATGGGTTGATCAAGTGCTGGTAAGAAAATGGGCTGGCTACACTTGTCCTAGGTGTAAAAGACAAATTTAATCTTGACATGCATGTGTTAAAATTAAGTGCCATGTTAGAAGAATATGGGTTGGAATATATTATAATAATTAGGGATGTACTTCTAATCATGAGAGTTAAGATTTAGACATGGAACATATCACAAAACAAAATATAGAGTATATACTAACTGGTAATTAATTATGTGTTTGTGATATGTGTAATGGTGATGAAATAAGTAATTTACTTTACTGTGTTGAAAGCCTTGATAAGGGAGTGTAATGAAAGAATGATATTCTTGGAGGTTTGCTTGTCTAAGTTAAGCATAACAACCTTCCCAATCTTTCCAGAACATCTTGTGAAAAGCTCCACAATAGGAGGACATAATCCTACTGCCTAATTGCATGGTTAATCACAAGTGAACAAGTGAGTATAGGCTATAAAACTTTTCACACCTCTTTTGCCATGCAATCAACATTACTTGGGACCAGAAAGTGTTGGTCCTGCAACACTTTGACAAGCTGTATTATTTGCTTACAATCATATTTTCCTCCAGTGTCGTCACTTTTTAGACTTTGTAGTACTTCCTTGAAAGGCACAAGCACCTCTGCCAACTTCTCAATTTTCAACTTTGCTTTCAACTTCTTTCTAGGACAAAAGACAATTGATATATCAGATGCAGAGCTATCTGCAGAATCTGATAATCTTCTTTTTTGTCTTCCCATTTTGACTGGTCCAAATGCCTCATCACTGACTGGAAGTACCAATGGACTTTCATTGCGAATAAATGAACTGGATGCAGGACCTGGGTTGAATGTGGGAGAAGCCAGCAGAGGCTGGTCAGGTTGTGCACAGCTTGTGTTGAGTACTGGTGATGCACACAGAGGGCTTTGGGTTAGCAGAGGTGATACCAGCAGAGCCTTGTAACCTTGGTTTAGTATTGGGGATAGCAGAGGGCTGGCAGGATGTGTAGGACTGGGAGGTAACTTGACTGTAGGTGACCCAGTTGAAGCTGGGATGACTGGAAAGTAGCAACACATAGAGTTTTCTTCAACATTATATCAAGTTGTTGACAATACCATGAGTGTTGGAGAATGCCTTACGTATCTGGAGCCTATTTAACTCCAGTGGATGAGAATCAAAAGCAACATTTCTCCATTTGGAGCCTACTAGGAAAAATGATATAATTGACTAAAGTTCTATAGGAAAACATGCCTTTTTGACCAGAGTGTGACATGAATGAGAGAATAGATAAAATGAACATGATCACATGATCTTGACCTATGTACTTAAATTATACATATGAATAGAAGGAATTGCTAAAAGGACAATGAAATCACTCAACAATTCCATTCAAATTAACTATGTAAAAGTCATATGGTGTGATCCATTCTAGAGCCTTAAATGACTCAAGTGTGTGAATGATTGATTACCTTGTGACTGTGTTCAAGAGGTGGCAAGTGAGTGGAGGTTGAGAGGAAAGAGAGGAGAAATAGTTTCACAGCTGTTTGCATACATTGCCAGTTATCAAGGGTGATAAGTGGCCCATTGGGAAAAATGTCATTGTTAGCTTTGGTCACTTTCAAAAGTTGTGTTGTTGCAGCTAAAGCTGGTCTTTTTCTCAAAAGTAGCCAGCTTTAGCTGCAACAACACTATCACAAGTCACAAAATGACAAAAGCAGCCAAAGGTAATCATGCCATTCAAAGACATGGTTCTACAAAATTCTATGACAATTGGTTGCATTATCATGATCATAGGAAAGAAGACCCAATATTTAAACTTTGTTACCCCACTGCAACCTGCCTACAACATAAGCTCCCAAAGCATCAACCATACTCACTCCAAAATAACCTGATTTATCAGTATGGGCAGCATGTAGCTGTGTACTGTGTGACCTGTGCAATCCACTGACAAAGTAACAGAGTTCCCCTTGGTATTCCATGGCTGCAATGTCCAAACAGCAAAATATGCGCAAACCTGATGCACAGTTGCTGATCTGCTCTTCTCTCCTGACCAATTCTTCATACGTTTTAAAGACAAACTTGAAGAAAGTTGTGAAGCCCTTTCTCCCATCCCAACAGTTTATATGAGAATTGGATAAGCCCTGTTTGTCACTAGAGATATCAGCTGCAACCTGAGATGAATACAGAAATTTCACAATATTTACATTATGGAAGAGAGAGGGTTTATTGTCTTAACATCTTCACCACATTCATCAACAATGTAGATCAAATGTCCCCCAACAAAGAATGTTTTCAATTGTCCAAATTCCATTGATGGTGCAAAGGACATGGCAAACCATTGTGGTTTGATCCAATCCCCAAAGTAGCTGTATTGCTCCATGATTGTAGCCACCTTCTGGCCAATCACATGTTCAAGTTCTTCAAACCCATCTGTTCCAAGTATAAATGGGTATGATGAGCTGTAAGTCCTGTTGAGGAGCAATTGTTCTTTCTTGAGAATAATAGGGGACAAAGGATTTGGAACTAAAGAAATATCTGGATACTTAGTATTTGTCACCTCTTCTGCAATTTCCTTCAGACTTTTGAGGTAAACCAACTTGTTCCCATGCCTGAGCAGGTCCACAGGTGATGGCCATATGCTGACATGCTCTGACAAGGCACACATGCCTTCCCAGAATAATCGGACCTCCTCAGCAGAGAGACTATAATTATGAACAGGATCCCTGGAAATTGTTAATAAATCCAAGAAAGTTTAATGAACAGCTCACATGAAGTCATGAGAAAAATCAAGGCCACCAAAGACAAGGTCTGCAGTCAAGAGTTGATCCCATATATGCCCTTCCTTGGAAATAATTGTTCCAGAGAAGTCCTTCCAGGTCATATAATGTACATCCCATTTGAATACTGATGAATGACCATGCATAAAAATTGCTGGTAGAAGCTATATATTTCAGTTTGGTGATGCAAAGAATGGATTTGCACTGACCCATTCATATATTTCCCAGCCATGCTCAGTTTCATGTACAAGTTCTGGAAATGCTTGCTTCATTTTTGTGTGTCCTTGGTTAACTGCTGCAGTGGATACATAATATCCAGAGCTTTTAGCACTTATTCCATCAATTTGCTTTAAACATCTATCTGGATCCTCCACATATATCACCACCAATGCCCTGTCTGGAATTTGTAGCTTGGATGGATCTGGCATTAACCCAATGTGATCACCTAAGGTATAATAAGTTAAAAGGCCACACTATTTTTCAATTTCATAACCCTACCAAATGCAGCTAGCTGGTATGAAGTGCAAGATCCAATATTTGGGTTAATTTCAGCACTGCTTCTGCTGGAGTCTTCCTGAAAAGTTGAATCTTTGTTTATGGGAACTGTAACTGGTGTGACTAGTATGTAGAGTATAAATTAGCAATTATGAGTGTGTTTATATGTAATTCACCATTTTGTTTATTAAGGATATTCTGGCTCAAATGCTCTTGTTGATCTTCAATCCAACTTCCTGGAGTAATACTTGTTCCACAATGTGATATTTTGTATTTCTCATATCCAGGTGGACAAATGGTTTGAGATAGTAGAGTGGGCAGCCAGTACTGCAACTCCAAATTGTCAATTCCAACATCAATAAACCCTGGACCCTGCAAAGTGCTGCAGTTATCACTGCAGAGAGGATGAAACAATGGATTGTTGACATGATATTTGATGCCTTCAATTGGAGGATGTGGAAAGATATAGCAGAGTTTCAAGGCTTCAGCTCTTTTTGACTGCAACATAGCAGTTTTAGAGTGAGGGCAGGAGTGGTTGCAAATTACAAAGCCCTGAGGAGGCATGACTGTTCAATGCAGAGGGGTGTGTGACAGTGTGACCATTATATGAGAGCCATGTAAGATCAATGTACCATTAAAGTGCAAAAAAAGCATGATGTCAGGTTGGCATTCTATACATCTTTTAAGAAATTGTAATAAAGGTAAGGTGGCTGGAAAGTGTGTAGCTAAGCTCACTCACTGACAGCCCAGATCTTCACTGAGATTAGGCTAGCCTGCATGGAGGAAGGAGTGATACTGGGCATGTCATTGGTTGACAAATGGTGCTTGAATGCTGGAGGCACTCACTGACAGCCCCTGGTCACAGGGAACTTTAACCTGACACACAAATAAGATAAACAGTAGCTGTGTACCATTCCTGCCAGCTGGAAGAGGTCACAGCCACACATACAGACAAGGAATTTCCACTCTCACCTTCACCTGCTAATATTATACATATGACTGACAATTTACCAGCTCAGAAAGAAATAGGAAGAAAATGCAAGTAGCTTTGGGTGGCAGTGCACATCACCAAATAAGGAAGGTCTCTAGAATATGGCTTGAACATTATTCTGTTCATATCTCATGAACTAGACCACCAATTTCTTAGCTGTTGCAGGGCTGACATACATGATATATAAGCTATCAAATGGTATATTCACATTGAAAGAAAAATGGTTCTCCATTATACATATATATCTATAAATTCTGTATTAATGGAGGAGAGGCGATGACGATGTAGTGGCGGTGGGTATGTATTGAAGATTTGTGGCCTGCGTACCGTTAGGTGCCGTGTCGTAAAACAGGGGAGCAAGACACATCCGTACCTTCGTATGCGTAACATGCTCCTCTTCCCTCTGTCCCGCAAAGATAAATGACTTTGGGTCTTGCGACGACCATGTCTCTTGCTTTCCAATCCATCCTTGCGCACCCCAACCCTGTGCCAATCTCGTCGACGATCGACGCAGGAGCACCACTTCCTCTGCCTGAGACTTGGCAGTAGAGGACACGGCTGGTAGTGACGATGAAGAGGAATGCATTGGGAGAGCCGTCCGAGGGTTGTTTGAAGCCAAGGCCAGTAACAGGTTTGCTGGCGGCGGCACCTCGTGTGGCTGGTCTGTGCACCGTGCGGACTTTGGGCAGAGCGGTGAGCGAGGACGAGGATGCGAAGGATTGATCGAGGTGTCAGTAGAGCAGGACCGTGCCGTCCGCAAAGCCGATGGCAATGTGGGCGAGGTTGAGAGCGAGTGCAGTGGCAGAGATGGGGAAGGGGTGGTCTGAGAGTTTGAGGGAGCGAAGGAGGAGAGGCGGGCCCGAGGACGGCTTTGGGTCGCGGGTGGTGAGGTCGAATATCTTGAGGATGGGTCCACGGGCGCTGGGCTCCTCGCTGATGGTGACGAGCATGCCGTTCTGCTCAGCCATGTGGGTAACGTGTCCTGCGGAATGGGCCACCCAGCTTGTTATGGGTTCAGGCTGGGGTCGAGGAGGTGAATGGAGCCATGGATGTCTGCGACGAGCACGCCGGCGGACGAGGAGACAAGACACGAGAGTTCGAGTGCGGCTTTGAAAATGTGAGGCGTGCTCTGGATGTCGTGCGCGTCGGTGACCAGCGAGACGTCAAAAAATACGAATTGGTGCCACTGCAGACGCGTTCAGCGCCGTCGGGCAGGAAAGCATGCCACTTACCGCAGGCGCAGCGGACATGGAGTCTCGTAATCCTTCCAAGTTCGAGTTCGAGTAACGTGTGCTCGAATCTCGGAGAGCAGAAATTGAACTTCGCTTGGTAAATTCTCGATGCCTCAGTCAGCTGTTATTGACAAGATATATAACAAAGATGAGGCGATTGTCACTCGGCCAGCATTGCCTTCCTGGTAGTCAATGCCGACACTGTATAGCAACGGCGACCTGAGCATCCGAACGTATCTAATAGAAAAGATGCGTCAGTGTGCCACGCCCTACCGAATCACAGAAAGAAAACGCACAAATACGTATAACCCAACCATTGTTTCACCTCGTCCCTATTTCGGCTCCTTTATCAACCTGCCTCCGCTGGCATAGATGCTCGCAGCACCTAGAACCTGGTCTTTTCTCGACGGCCACACTGCAATTAATGCCAATAAAAGCGAAATGAGATGGAGTTGGGTGGATGGATAGGACTTGACGAAACTGAGATGCGACGATATATGCGATGGCTCTGTGAGCATATTTATACATTTCAGAGTGTGGGAATCCAAGGGAGGGTGAGGAATGGAGGACATGGGAGATAGTTGGCTTGGAGAAGCTTCAGACTCTTCATCGTGGATGACGATTGAGTTGTCGTCTGCGAAGAGCGTGCTGAAGGATCCAAAATGGATATTGGCAAGGCTTTGAGGAGGGCTGAAAGGAACCTTAGATAACCCGAAACAGACTCCCTCAACAAAAATGGATAGCGTGGCAGAACAAAGGACACGAGGTTGGCAAGAAGATGGATTCTGGAGGCTAAATCGAGTGAGTCTGTGATTTGAGGGGTAGTCGATAGGGAAGTAATGGGACTGGGAGAAGGCTTGAGATGACTTGATGAATGGTAGCATCATGGTAATTATTCTGTTTCTGCATGTGAAATGTAACCGGGATGATAGAAAGCGGCAGGATATCTCGCACCTGAGGATCAAGGAAATGTCACCTGGGTCCGATTTGGTGTACCAGACGAGCTTGAGAGCGACCGCCCAAAATGGCATGATGCTGATGAGTTGAAGACTGCCATTGGAAGACTTGTAGATGGTGTGGCGGTCGATATTGTTCAGTTGAAGTTGAAGGACATTGCGGTGGATGGGATCGTACACGATGTTGGTGATGACCATTGGGAGAGCAACGTCAGCATCAGCGTTCATCCAGTCAAGTCCGAGGCCAAACTTGCATGCGGTTGCAGCGATGCAGTCTTTGAGATGGTCAATGGCATCACGGATGCCAACCTGATGCCACTCGATATCGAAGGAGCGGGCGATGATGTCCACATCGCATGTTTATCTCCATACAGCCCCCCTGGAGGCGGAGGTGGGGGGAATAGGCATAGCTGGCCTAGTAACATCTACAGCACGTCCGTGTATGTCAGAATATGGTATGTGGAACCCGTAGGTAACGTGCCTTGAATACAGCATCTTTCCTGCTTCTGCCACCACTGCCTGGATCCACGATGGCCCACATTTCATCTTCGTGAACTGGATTATGGGGTGTGCGACAGCGTGCAGGGTATCGCTGAAGCGGTACACAGAGGATGCGGGGATATGAATGAGTGGAGCGACTGTACAGTTTATCCATCGAGTCATGTCACTGACAGTGTGCCCATGGTCCCCTCTTGACACGCGAACATATCATGTGCAGGTGCACTAGGTATGATAAACTTTTTCCTTCTTTCTCGCGTCATCGTTCTAATTACATAGGGCTTGTGGCTTTCATGGAAGCCAACCCCACTGCAGCGACGTTGGCGACATAGACCCTTTGGTCCCACCACCTGTCACCTTATTGCAGCAAGCCGCGTTTCACCACCTCTTCAATGACTAGGGTACTGTTTCTCCTTCGTTATTCCCTTCTGCCTAAAGGTCCTCCTCGGACCATATATATGTGGGCTTATTGGCTCCGTTGATATGCTGCGGCTTTAGTTTACTATGTTTGCTTACTTATACTCAATACACACATATGTCCATTCAAAAAAAAAAAAAAAGTCATGTCACTGCCGGGTGCCTGGCATCTCGGCAAACCCACCACGATTGGCTGTGGCATTGTTTGGCCTGCTAAGGTGTCAGCAGGAACCAAGCTTAACCAAGCAACACCAGTGCCACATCTCCCACTATGCCCTTTGCACCATGACTCATGCTCGCTCCATCACCCACTGCGCACAACCCTTGACTCACTTCCTGCTGTGCAGGTGTCTTTGAATTTGACTCACCAAATCAAGGTTCTTTCAATACCTTTCCATCTGCACTTTCACTGATTATCTTCTCATCTGATCAGCAGCATGCAGGTGCCTTCCTGCTACAGCTGGTGATTCTTTGGCCTTATTCTCATCTGGTTTTAGTATGTACTCTTCAATATCCCTTGTTATCACCACTGATAGCTGGCCTGTGTCCGTATCCTAGATTCCTAGTAGCTGGTGGCTGTGTCCGCATCCCGCTGGCTGGAATGGTGTACAGCCACAAAACAACATCAAATACAGCTGGTGGCTATGTCTGCATCCCGCTGGCTGGAATGGTGTACAGCCACAAAACAACAATGTCAAATACAGCTGGTGGCTGTGTCTGCATCCCGCTGGCTGGAATGGTGTACAGCCACAAAACAACAATGTCAAATACAGCTGGTGGCTGTGTCTGCATCCCACTGGCTGGAATGGTATGTTGTAGAGTAAGATGATATCATATCTCAATCATGTCTCAACCGTTTCCCTTCATTCCAGGTGCGTTAGAAAGCCATTTAAGTCTTACCCTTAGGCGCATCAACAGTTCGATGCGCGATTTTGTCGTTCTCTGAGAATCTACCCGGTGGTTGTTAGGCTATGGGTGAGTAAGATGATATCATATCTCAATCATATCTCAACCGTTTCCCTTCATTCCAGGTGCGTTAGAAAGCCATTTAAGTCTTACCCTTGGGCGCATCAACAGTTTGATGCGCGATTTTGTCGTTCTCTGAGAATCTACCCGGTGGTTGTTAGGCTATGGGTGAGTAAGATGATATCATGTCTCAATCATTTCTGAACCGTTTCCCTTCATTCCAGGTGCGTTAGAAGCCATTTAAGTCTTACCCTGGGCGCATCAACAGTTCGATGCGCGATTTTGTCATTCTCTGAGAATCTACCCGGTGGTTGTTAGGCTATGGGTGAGTAAGATGATATCATGTCTCAATCATTTCTGAACCGTTTCCCTTCATTCCAGGTGTGTTAGAAAGCCATTTAAGTCTTACCCTTGGGCGCATCAACAGTTTGATGCGCGATTTTGTCGTTCTCTGAGAATCTACCCGGTGGTTGTTAGGCTATGGGTGAGTAAGATGATATCATATCTCAATCATATCTCAACCGTTTCCCTTCATTCCAGGTGCGTTAGAAAGCCATTTAAGTCTTACCCTTGGGCACATCGACCGTTCGATGCGCGATCTTGTCGTTCTCTGAGAATCTACCTGGTGGTTGTTAGGTTAGGGGTGAGTAAGATGATATCATATCTCAATCATATCTCAACCGTTTCCCTCCATTCCAGGTGCGTTAGAAAGCCATTTAAGTCTTACCCTTGGGCACGTCAACCATTCAATGCGCGATCTTGTCGTTCTCTCGAAATCTGGCTGATGGTTGTTAGGCTGCAAGGTAAATAAGATAATATCATATCTCCTTCATATCTCAACCGTTTCTCTTGATTCCAGGTGCGTTTTAAAGCTATTTGATCACTCTATTTGGGAGCATTAACCATTTGACAGGATACATTGTTGTTCTCGGGTGATCAGTGGTTTTCAACCTAGTAGTAGTGGTAAATTTGTGTTGTGACCCACAACCTGTACCTGTAACCACTGACCTGTAGGCCTTTAACCCATGGGTTCACGGGTATGGGCATGGGTAAGCACTGGGGAACCTGTGGGTTACCTGTGCACATCCCTACCCTCAAGGGTCAACCATTGCCTGCTCAGGCTGTGAGGTGCCTCCTCTGTTCCCAAGTCCCCTGGGCTTTCTGACACCTGCATTGACCCCACTCCCTCCCCCCTATTCCCCTAGTGATGATGATGAAGGGGAATCCATTTCCAACAATGACAATGTCATGATGGTACAGGCTCATTGGTGTGTGATGTAGGATCAGGACATGGGCATGTATCTATTGCATTCCTACTAGTTGAAGAGTCTGAGGAAGAGGCCAATAGATCATTGTAAGAGGCTTCAGAAAATGAATGGCTGTCTTGCACTCTGAGCATTCCATTCCATGACAACAAGACAGGCAGTTCTTGCCAGTGTTGTTGGTTCATCACATGTCTCACTGGGTCAGTTGCCATGTCATTTTCTATCACACACTAGTAATGCAAATGCAATACTGTGAAGAATACTGTGAAGACAACAATAGTTGATTGAAAAAACAACCACTGAATGAGATGGAATTGGCATTGTGCAGGGAAGAAATTGAAAGAGTGACACAGTCATCTTGGACACAGCCACAGAAGTTTCCTGCTAGTGGGAAACTCTTGCTATGCTGCATGTCTACTCCTGCTCATTGCCACTGACACTCACCACTCTCTGCTGCCCACTCTCCACCAGGGCCCTCTCCTGCTGCCTGTGCTAATTCTAGTACATCAACATATGATGATATTGTGTCCAGGATACCTTCACTGATCCTCACCTGCTATTGCCATCTTAATACCAGCCCTTGCACTTACCCCACCTTCTGCCCATGTACTTCCTGGCTCGAAGGCTGGGTAACTCATACATTATTAATCCCATGAGGCCATGAGTGATGAGAGTAGGAATGATAGAAGGGTACTTTTCATCTCTTAGGCCACTTATCCAAATGACTGGGAAAAATCAGGAACACAGGTTATAATATTCATAAGAGATTCCTCATTTCAGTTTGAAAGCTTATAGACTCATTCTTCTGCAAAAAAATTCCAAAGTGTCCATTTTGGCACTGTTTGGACACTGTTTGTACACTTTGCTGCCAAAATTCATACCTTTAGAATTTTTTGCAGAACAGCTTCTATAAACTTTCAAACTGAAATGAGGAATCTCTTATGAATATTGTAAACTGTGTTCCTGATTTTTTCTGGCTCATTTGGATAAGTAGTCCAGGAGATGAAAAATACCTTCCATACTATTCCTACTCTCATCACCCATGATCTCATGGGATTAATGTATAAACTATCTAGCCTTCAATCTGTGAGTGTCTAGTATTTTTTTAGAAAGAAGAATTGTGGAAATTGGTACAGTAATTCATGAGATATATGGTGGTGCAATACTAATTTGATGTAGTGTACATGAATTTTCAGTTTCCATTTGTATCTATAGGTTGCACAGATGTTGTATAGTACAAGGTCAGTACATATTGTTGAGATTTGGAAGCTGCCATTGGAGTATATGACCTCCAAGTCTAAGATCAGAGAGCCATTACACCCTATGGATGACTGAGTGCTTCAATGTAATGGTGGTGTCAGAACATTATTGAGTGTTAAATAGTTACAGATAGTATAACTACTATATATGTAACTATGTATTACTATATACTTGTAGTGTCTGGATTTGAGTATTACAACACATATCATTCTGAAATATACTCAAGTTCTGAATCATCATGCTCTACCAACTTCAAATTCCTGCCATATGAGTCTGGGTCTTCAGAGGGAGCAGTTCTTGCAATATATGCAAATTCTTTGAGTTCAACTTCCCATGACATCCCCTCTGTGAATGGAGTACTTCAATATTTGCAGAGCTTCCATTAAATCAGGAGAAATTCTACTTCTTCTAGGTGCCCTCTTTCCCAGATGAAAATGCCCTTTCACAAGGCACACTAGCTTGGTTGTGTCACTACTCATTAGTCATCAATCCTCCTTTGCAAAAATTATACCAAATGAATGTGGGAGTGTGATCTGCTTATGTAATTGCTGCTGTTTTAGCTTATCACTGCTACCATCACTTTCAGTTCTTTTGACCTATTGCTCCCAAAATGTCATCCATGCTTGAATGTCGCAAAATGTCAACTTTCCTGGCATCCCTGCCATGGTTTACCAACACTGTCATTCACAATCCTTCACTTCTTCCTGCAGAAGTTTTGGGCATATCTCAGGATTATCAGGTGATGAATGTCCCTTATTTGATCTTGGAGTAACTGATAGATGCCTCCAGGTTTTCATAACCACATTGATGGCCACTGAGCAGAATTTGTATGATGATGCCTTTGGTGCTGTTGATGAAGAAAAACCTGGCCTAGGAAAATATTTTTGTCAAATAATGGGCCTTAGACTAAAAAGAAAGTCTTATCTTGAACAGAGGCAAAAGATCCATTTTGCCTCTGTAGCAAATGTCCTACTGCAATATAGGCTTTGTGACATATTGGCATGGACCCATCATGCTTCTCAAGTGACTGGACCAGTGCCTAAGCATTCAAGAAGGTGTTTTAGAGCACCTGATAAGACTGTAAGACTACTTGATTCAGGATCATTAATTTTCTGACATTCCCAGTCATTCAAAAACATGAACAGCATCAGGGATCTGGTTCAAAATGTGCACAAGCTGATGACATCTAGGGAAATACAGCATCTGGGTTCTCAGATATCTTTGGAAATGCTCTCAGGCCCCAGAATCATCATCAGGATCAACAACAGTGCAGCAGCTTTCTGATGGGCTGTTAAAACTCTGGAGGCACTTCAGTGTCTTCTCTGATAAGGCAGCCCAGGCCAATATAGGTCTAAATATTATTGTAGCTGCATACCATCTCTGTTGCCTTTTTGAGGTAGGCTAGGTCTTTTGTTTGCAAAGCCTCTGATTATGTTCATCAAGGGGAAAAAGGACATTGTCATTCCTCATGATGTTCAGAAGAAGGATCCTGGTCAGATGCATGTGCCCTTATTTATATCTTTAAGTGTTACTCCCCTGGCTCTTTTGTGCCCAATTGCTTGGCATAAAAGGGACTTTCACAGGGCATCTTTGGTTGGGGTGAGATTTGCATGGTCTGATGAATACCAGACATTTAATCCTAGAATAGATTTGGCAGTGCCTAGGAAATGAAAGGCCTGAGTCAGTATCACTGCTGGAGAAGCAGATGTGGAGTGGCTTGATTCAGGTGGCACATGGACACATTGATGATCAACAGATGCTGCAATCTTTCACTGATTTTGCAGTGGATCTGATAGGGGAGGGAAAACTGACTGATAAAGATGATTCTTGGTTCAGGGAAGGTAATATATTTTTGACAACATTGAAAGGCTTACTTACCTTGGTACAAGAGCTTAAACTACAGGACACTTACATATGTCCAAGACACAATTGCTTTAGTGGAAGGGGCTACCCAATTGGCCCCCAATGCTGGAAGATGAAAGCCAGCAAATGATAGTGGTCCATTCCAAAAAAGGTAAAGAGGTGGAAAGAGAAGTTGAGGAGAGGGAAGCTGAGAAGGAAGTGGGAGATTTGGGGGCTGAGGAAGGGTGAGCAAGGAGAAGTTGAGGAAGAGAGGGGAACTGAGAAGGAATGGGGAGTTGGGGGAAAAAGAGAATATGGGGGCTGAGGAAAATGAGAGGGAGAAAGGAGGTGTGGCAGGAGTGGAAGAAGACATGACTATGGATTTTGTGACAGGAGAAGAAGACATAATCATGGATCTTTGCAGCAGTGAGGCTGCTGGGAGTATTTTTCATGAACAAATGGAGGTGAGTCACAACCCTATTTAAAAACTTGAACACTAACTATGGGGATGGATCAAGAACCATGGGGATGTATGCATGGGGAGTGAAGGTGAAGAGCTTAGGCCTCCCACCCCTGGCCAAAGACCAAGGGCAAGGCCCTCTCTTTCCCCTGACCTACTGCCTGCACCAATGCCAACAAGCATTGTTTATTCTTCCTCCCCCTGGACCTCAACTTCTGATTCAGGTGAAGAGGGAAGTGAGGAAGAGAGTGCCTGGGGAGCACCTCTAGGATATCAAGCTCCAGTCATTAACTAAAGATGAAGAGATACTTCAGAAGAAGCCACTGAAAGAGGCCAAGCCTGTGAAGTCCCTGAAGAAAGGAAAAACATCATTCCTGCTCAGATACAGGAAATAATAGACTTGACAAAGGAATGGGTAATACACTTTCTCATGTTCATCATAGGTTTTTTACCTTGCAATTTGCAGGATGAGCCTGAGGAGTCAACCATCCTTGATACCCTGATTGAGAGGAAAACCCTGCCTGCATTGTTTTTGTATGGGGAAAATGAAGACAGTTTTATTGAGTATGAGCCATCACTTGGTGTAAGCTGCTTTATCTCCAGATTGCTTAATCTAAAGATAAACCAGTCAGATGAAGATGGTCAATACCTGCAGAAACTGGCAAAGGCAGCTGTTCCCAAACACTTTGAGGAGCCAGGCTTTGTATTTTTTGCTGCAAATGAGTTTGAAGACAAGTCAGCACAAGAAATTCAATCTCTGTTGAGAACAGCATGTATAGTGGTCAAAGGATTGAAACACAATAAGATTGCCTTTGATCGAAGGGGATTGGAGAGGTTGGGAAACTGGGAACAGCCAAGAACTGTTCAAGGCAAGATATTGTCCCACTAGCTTGACCATGAGCATGTCTAACAATATCCAGATTTATCCATAGATCCTGACAACAATGGGCTTGCCTGCAGAGTCAAGACAGGCACATTAAAAAGCATTTGTTTCCATGCCCATCATCCACAAGGCAGAATCTTGAATGGGTTGGAATTTCCCAACCCAAGTGGCTGCAAGGACCCAGACTTGCAATTATCTAGTGACACAGTGGCCTGGGTCCACACAATGGACAAGCCCTTCTGCAAGAAGGATTTACAGAAGCCTCTGAGTGAGATCAGGTGGGGGCTAGCAGCCACAGCAGGAGCAATCAGCAATTGGCATGTTGATAGCAATGGGTTTGGGACATATGTGGATGTCCAGACAGGAAAGAAATGGTGGGTCATTGCCAAGGAAAAAAAGAAGGGCCCAGCATTTTCAGAAAAAGACTTTTACACCAAGTTTGATCCACAGGAAGTTAACTCAGACCTGTGGGAAATACATGCTGTGATATTGGAGGCTGGGGATAGACTGTGAGTAATTCTCAAACACTTCTTTCTTTCTCTGATAGTCTTCAAGTTACATGAGACCACACACACCCCATGCTGTGGTGACAACAAGTCATAGCATCTGCTTTGGGGGACACTTCTATTCCTCTGGAACCCTGAAAGAAACCTGCATTGGAATTCTGCAGACATTTGCAGGTTCACAATTAATCACCAATTCAGATAGCAGAAGCTCCTGGCAGCTACTGCACAGAATGGTGATATACTATCACCAGGTTCTGGTAGAGCAGAGGGATGACCCAGGTAAGTCTAGAAGTCCTGGAGTTAGTGCATCAATCTCATAAACATTAGATCAAGACAAGGAGCATGTCCCAGATATTATGCAAGAGCATGATCTCATAGGCTTGGTCCTATTCTGTGTTATTCTGGAGCTCTCCAATGCACTGCACCCTGGCTCATATAACAAAGCACAGCCAATCACAAAAGTAGAAAGAATCAGGATGATTGAGGCCAGAAAATATGCACATTTGATAATTTCTTGGCTTCAAGATTTCTGGCATGTGACCCAGGTGCCTTTATCTGAACCTGTAAATCTCTTTGAAGTGCTGCTTTGGCAGGTTGCTATGACCCTAGCATCATCCATGCAAGACAACAAGGAGTACCTGAAGCCTTTCCTGCCAGACTGCACACCTGATGCTGTGGCATGCAACTTGTATGACAGTTTGCTCAACAGCAAATTCTCCAGCAGCTGGGACATGCGAGGCAGTCTTATTGCAACCAGTTTTGACTGGCAAGGGGGGCCATTGACTATAAAGCCAGTACCTGGTGCTACAATATCATCTGATGTGGCAGAAGATGGATTAACAGAGTGTGATTGCCATGCTCTGGATGGACTTGTTCCTCCCTCTTTCATTGAGAATGTCAACATGGATGTTTGGCTTCAAAGGGAAGGGATTGGAAGGAGAACCAGAAGGAGGACTGAAATTGACAGCCAGAATGATGGTGAAGGGACAGGCAAGTGGGCTTTCCCATCATCCATTCAATAAAAATTTAATGTTTAAAACCAGATGCAAGGCCCAGAAAGAGGAGGTTTTGATATCCTTTCTAATTCCACTTTGATTGTAGCATGAGTTTGGATGGTTGTGCAATGAACATGTAGATGTGATTTATACTGTATACATGAGAATAAAACATTTGCTAAGATAAAGACCAGAAAGGAGCTGGAGTCAATCCACATACTTGCCTTTTATAAAACTGGTCTCACAAACAAGCCCCAACAAATGGAAATAAATTAACAGATAATCTTGCTAACATTACCAAACAAGTTTGAAGTCAACTTTTAACATGGTAGTGACAACAAGAGCAAGGAAGCAGGCTGAAAAGTCAAGAAAGATAAAGGCACTTCAAGGGCCCAAAACACCTGTGGGTAATCAAAACAAAGAAAAGCAGCCAAGGCCATGGGTGCCTTGCAGAAGCAAGTTTTACAAATGCCAACTTCTGACAAGCCATGACATTGGTAATGACAAAAAAGAAACTGTCTTACCAGGATCTCAGTATGTCTACTGTTCTACTTACTTCAAACATAGGACTAAAATGAATGTATAGCATTGTTGTGATGCCATGGGAATCAAGCATGGACACAAATGATGTACCTAGCAATCACTGGATGGCAGCAGTGAAAGAAATAAGAAAAACCCAGAATGGCAGAGTTTGGTTTAGAGTCAACTGGTTCTACTCTGCCAACCATCTCTCTCAGCCTGGAATTCTTCAGGAACAATTGTTAGTTCTATCTCTACCATTGATATGGGTTATTGATTCTACTTTTATTTAGTGATTATGTATTATTGAATATGGAAAGAACTGAGCTAGTAATGTCTGATCATGAAGACATTATTGAGAGCACATCAGCTGTAGGTAAGTGCAAGTTATTTCAGACTTTGAGTTTTTGACATCCAGGGTGAGCAGCAATCCAAAGTATAAGGCATCTGGATGACACAAATCCCTATCATCCTAGAATTGCCAGTGATCAGTGGTTTTGGTGCATGACATTAGATGCCAAGCATGGTATAATAAAGGTGCAGGGAGTTCAGTTACTATATGTTATTAATCATTAATCATTGTGCCTAAAGGATGTGAATTTGACTTGCAACTGTAAAACTGTCTATAACCCATGCCAAGGTAGACAGAGATTTTGCACAAGGTGTGGCATGTGGTACCATGAGAAATGCATGCAAGTATTGGAGGAGGGGATGGCTCCACCAGGAAAAAGTGAATTAGAGCAACTTTCTAACTTGCCCATCATGAGGGGATGGAATAATAATCAAGGTCATTCCAGCTGGGAACTCACAGGTTCTGGATACAGAGTTGCAGCTGTTAGGGAGTGGCTAAAGACAGGCACAGTACCATGCAATTGGAGAAAGAAAGTCAATGACAAATGGGTTGATGAAGTCCTTGGCAGGATGTGGGTTGTATATACATGTCCTAAATGTGGAAAAAATACTTAAGCAAGGATAAACATATTACTATAAAGAATAGTGAACTAGGTGCATTTAGAGCTTGATAAAGTGATTAAAGCAGTCAAATTATAAATGATCAATCAATTAATTACTTTTTAGAATTTTGGTAGTTAAATGTTACTGTGAAAAAATGCAATGCAGCCAAGATCTCCTTGGATGTTTTTCTATCAAGTTGGTTGATAACAATGCTCCCAAGTTTGCCAGCAGAAGTTAAAAAAAGTTTCACAACTTCAGGACAGTGTGTGACTGCCTAATTTCATGCAAATGAAAAGTAATCATAGATCAACAAAAGAACATACCTCCTTTGCCATTAGTTCAATGTTCTCTGATACCAAGAAATTTTTGTTCTTCAACATTTTAACAAGTTGTCTTATCTGTTCTTTACTCTTCTCATTGTTGTTTTCTGATAAATTCCTCCAATACATTTTTATATGGCTGCAACTCCTTAGCAAGCTCTTCAATTTTGAGCACCAATTTGATTTTCTTCCTAGGAGAAAAGACCATTGATATATCAGAAGCAGAGCTGTCTGTAGAATCCAGGAGGGATCTTTTTCTCTCACTATTATTGATAATTCTGACTGGCCCAAATAAGTCATTGTCAGAGTCATGTGATGGACAACTTGAGGGCAATGTTGAGGGCATGAATAATGGACTGTGCAGCAGACTTTCTCTTGGACCATATCCTGATTTGTTGGATGCTGAGGTGGGTGTTGAGTGGCTCAGGGGAGAAGATATTGACAGAGGCTGGGCAGGGACAAGGTTGGATTCTGATGATGAATATGAGATTGCATGATTTCTTTGTGTTTGGGAGCCAATGAATGTTGAAAAGTAGGTACACACAGAGTTTTCTATAACATCTATAAGATGATAGAAGCAAAGACAGTGAGGGAGGAGTCCTTACGCATATTCAACCTGTCTAACTCAAGTGGATGAACATCAAAAGCAACCTTCTTCCACATCAAGTGTGCTAAATAGAGAATGAAGCATTCAATAAATAAATACACAATTTCATACCTTAAGGTTTGGAATAAAGTGGTTAAGTGTGAATTATGGAATTAGGAAATGAACCAAGGTCACATGATTTTATAGCTATTATATAATAATATGTCACAAGCACTGTTTCAACTTGGCCTATGGAACCTAAGTTATTCTTTGCTATGTTCTGCATTCTAACCTGAATTGGGATATCATAGGGTTCATGCATTGATTTGTAATCTTCTTTTGCTACTGATTTCAATGGCTAGTGGAAAAGTAGATAAAGGAATCCAGTACAACTACAGAAGAACATACTCTTGCAAATACACCAAGTAGTATGCAAGGGAACCTTTCCTACTATGCAAAACAGTTAAACCTGGTACTAAAATGAAATGACAACATAATAATGTCATTTTCCCCATCCTAGGACATAAATACCCAAAGCATCAGCTAGACTCACAGCAAAGTTTGCTACCATGTGAGTACAGAAGCCATATAAGTCTGTGTGATGTGACCTTTCCAGTCCACTGACAAAATAGCACAATTTGCCATCTTCATCTTCCAGAACAGCAATATCAAGCCTGCAAAATATGCGCAAAGTTGATTGACTGTTGCTAATCAGTTCCTCTTTCCTAACCAGTTCTTGGAATGTCTTTGAAACAAAGTTTAGAAATCTAATAGTGCTTTCTTTTGTATTCCAGCAGTTGATGCAAGAGTTGGATAAGATTTTTGTGTTACTGCAAGAAATATGAGCACAGAAATTGACATGGCTTTGCAGACATACTGCAATGAAGAAAGTGGGTTGATTGTTGAGACTTCAAAGGGGTCCTGATCAGGTGTTGTGCAAATAACATATGATAGGTGTCCCCCAACAAAGAATGCCCTTAATTGTCCATAGTCCATTGATGGAATAAGAGGCATGGAAAACCACTGGGGTTTAATCCAGTCTTCAAAGTACTTGTATTGCTCCACAGATGCAACCACCTTCTTCCTTATTATGTGCTCAAGATCTGCTGGGTTCCCATTAATCCTGAATTTTGTGATGAGCTGTAAGTTTGCTTGAGGACTACATTTTGACTCGTGAGAACAGCTGGGGATAGTGGATCTGGCACATAACAAATATCTGGATATTTAGTGTGAGTGACACCTTCTGCAATTTCCTTGAGACACTGAAGGTAAGTGAATTTGTTCCCATGTCTGAGGAGGTCTGGAGGAGAGGGCCAAACACTGACATGCTCTGAAAGAGCACACATGTTTTCCCAGTATAGACGAACTTCTTTGGGTGACAGACCATAATTCAAAAGAGGGTCCCTGGAAATTGTAGATGAGTAAACACAAGAAATTATAATGAACCATCTCACATGAAATCACAGGAAAAATCAAGGCCACCAAAAACAAGGTCTGAAGACAAACACTTTTCCCAAGCAGGACCTTGTTGGGTAAGAATTGCCTCTGAGAACTGCTTCCAGCTCATGTAGCTCACATCCCACTTGAAGACTCCAGTAGGCCCATCCATCAACACAGGAATGGTAAGCTGTCACATGTCACATTTTAGATTAAGAAATAATGAAAGTGCAACTTGAGCTCACCCACTCATATATCATCCACCCAAAATCTGTCTTTTGTAAAAGGTCTGGAAAAACTTGGCTTGCTTTTCCACATCCAGGGTCATCCTTAAATTCTGCAAAGAATTGAGGGTTTGGGGCACCTTGTGTATCAACTGCCTTGACTGAAGCAGATGGGTCTTCTATAAATGCTAATACCAATTTTTTGTCAGGGATCTGCATCCCAGATGGATCAGGCATTAACCAGCACTCATCACCTATGTGAGCAATGAGTAATAGAAGAAAATAAAGAGAGAGCTTTGTCACCTGTGTTGTAAACACAAAGATGATTCAAAGAGGAAAAAGGCTCTCCTTGATGCTCAATTTTTGGGCTACCTTGCTTGTCTGTTGTATTTAAAGGTTGGGGCACCTCATCATTGTCCATGTTGTCATGGATACTGTTATGTGATGCTTTTGTTCCATCTTTACATAAATCAGCACCTATGTATGTAGTTTGCACTACAATGTTCGGCACCTTGTTGATTTTCATCAAATTCCTCAACCCAATGCCCTGGAGGAGTAGTTGAGCTGTGATGTTGTGGTGCCATGTAAGCCTCATATCCAGGTGGACAAACAGACTGAGATGACAGTGTAGGCAACCAGTATTGTAATGCCTGACTGTCAATTCCAACATGGACAAATTTGGGACCATTTCTAACATGGCAGCTATCATTGCAAAGGGGGTGAAATAGTGAGTTATCAACATGATTCATGATGCCTTCAACAGGAGGGTATGAATATATGAAAGAAAGCTTCAGGGCATAAGCCCTTCTTGAATGCAGCAGCATGGTACTCTTGGAGTGAGGGCAGGAGTGGTTGCAAATGACAAAACTTTGAGGGCCCATGAGTGTCAAAGAGATGGGGTGCAGATTTGTGACACTTTGTGACTGTGATTAAACCTGCTGTAACCAGTAACCCTTGACCCACTTACCTTTCACACAGCTAGGAACCATGTCCATGCAGCCAGCACTCTATAGGAATCAACAAGAGGAATTAGAACATCTGTTAGCAGAGATTGATGAAGGTGATCAGCATAGATATTGGAATGCAAAGGTTGATGTAACCAAAAAATATTCTAGGAAGCAGTGTCATGGGCCAGAGCTCCCACTGGCAGCCAGGACAATATGCAAGTCAGCAAGAGGAACTAGAGCTGTTGTTAGCCAAGATTAATGAAGATGAAGGTACCTCAACTAACATATTGCAAAGGACTACACTGATTCCTGTATATTATTTTTCAGAGGAGAATCTTGGTGAGATTGTAACAATGTGCATGACCTGTCTTGGCATCTGAGGAAGACAAAGATGACATGGCAGATCAATTACCAGATATTGTAGAAATTGGATCCAGGAATGACATGGAGGAGAAAGGGAATGAATCTACTGAGGCTTCAAGTAGCTCATACAAAAAATCAGAGACATCTCATGCTCCTTCTAGGGCAGATAGTCCAGATGATTGTATTGTGGATGGTGATGTGTATTGAAAGTTTTATGGATGGTCACTGATGTGTAACAGATAGCTATCTAATGCAGCCCATTGTATGGGTTGACATACTTGAACATATTGAAACACTATATCCAGGAGAAACTGTTTCTGCCACAATAGTGAATGCATGGCTGCTCCATTGCTGGAGCAAACTGAACAAGCCAAGTCCACGGTACATCCCCATGGAGTACATGGCAAATAGGCAGAAGGTTACTACTCAAGACATACTTGAGTTTAGGAAATGCTTCAATATAGATGGATCACATCACAAAGAAGACTTGATTGGACTAATACATCTTCCTGGCAACTATTTTTACTGTTTCCTATACATTGCATCATTAAACAATATTCAACTTCTTGGAAAAGACTTGGGAAAATATGGTGTGGAAGTAGGAGATTGGGAGGAATGGCATGGAAAACTCATCTGGAGAAACCTATGCCTACTCCATGGTTGGCAATACACACTTAGTGTCACTATTGACAAGTGGAATTGGGTTCAACATGGGTATGACAGTGGGCCAATTGCATGTCAAGTTATGGAACATATCTGGACAGATGGAATATCCTGGAATGTCACTGGGCTGTGGAAGAAGCCACATTTTTCATGTGCACATGTAATGAGGATCAGGATGGGGAATGATGTCTATAAAATGGTCAAAGTATGCTTGGAAGCCTTTCTTCAAGTCTCTGGAGCTGAATTGGATATATACCTCAAAAAGCATAACTTGGATGAAACTATTATGAAAGAGGTTGCAATTGTAGAAAGGTTACTAAAGCAAGACTCTCCAGTAACCACAGCTCTGAAATCTAACCCTCACTGCCCTGTCCCAAACTGCCATGTTCTGCTCACCTCTTGCTGCCCTACCCTGTCCTCACCATTTCTACCCTGTCCTCACCCTCCCTGCCCTGTACCTGCTCTCCCTGCCCTGTATTTCCTCTCACCTGCCAGTCCTCACCTGCCATGTCCTCCTTACCATCTTTGCCCTCTCCTGCCAATTGCTGCTCTGTCCCCATCCTCTCTATCCTGTCCTAACAACCCTCCCTGCCCTGTACTTGCCCTCCTTACCCTGTCCTTGCTGTCCCCTCCAGGCTGTGTGTGTGTGTGGAGAAATAGAGGAATCTATATAGAAGGGAACAAAGCGTGGGAAAGGTACCGCTGAGTAATCGCTGACAAATTCTTAGCTAAGGCTGACATAAGATTGGTCAGCCTGACTAATAATTACTAAGCATTTGTAAGCAGCTTCTGTGATCAAACAATCTTTCTGCCTCTTCCTCCACACACACACATTCCATTCTTCCATACATTCCACACACACACAGCCTGGAGGGGAGGGCAAGGACAGGGTAAGGAGGGCAAGTACAGGGCAGGGAGGGTTGTTAGGACAGGATAGAGAGGATGAGGACAGAGCAGCAATTGGGAGGGGAGGGCAAAGATGGTAAGGAGGACATGGCAGATGAGGACTGGCAGGGGAGAGCAAATACAGGGCAGGGAGAGCAAGTATAGGACAGGGAGGGTGAGGACAGGGCAGAAATGGTGAGGAGAGGGTAGGGCAGCAAGAGGTGAGCAGGACATGACAGTTTGGGACAGGGCAGTGAGGGTGGGGAGAACATGGCAGGGGAGGGCAAGTAAAGGGCAGGGAGGGTGAGGACAGGGTAGAAATGGTGAGGACAGGGTAGGGCAGCAAGAGGTGACAGGGCAGGAATTGGGAGGGGAGGGCAAGCATGGTAAGGAGAACATGGCAGGTGAGGACTGGCAGGGGAGAGGAAATACAGGGCAGGGAGAGCAGGTACAGGGCAGGGAGGGTGAGGACAGGGTAGAAATGGTGCGGACATGGTAGAAATGGTGTGGACATGGTAGGACAGCAAGAGGTGAGCCAGACATGGCAGTTTGGGACAGGGCAGTGAGGGTGAGGACATGGCAGGGGTGGGCAAGGGCAGGGCAGGGCAGGGAGGGTGAGTGCAGGGTAGAAATGATGTGGACAGGGCAGGGCAGCAAGATGTGAGCAGGACATGGTAGTTTGGGACAGGGCAGTGAGGGTGAGGACAGGGTAGAGCAGCAACAGGTGAGCAGGACATGGCAGTCTGGGACAGGGCAGGGAGAGGGAAAGGACAGTGAGGGTGGACAGGGCAGAAAGGGTGAGGACAGGGCAGCAAGTGGGACAGAAGTGAAGTGACCCTACCCCTGGCCATAGACAACAGAGCTGACAGTACACCCCCATGGCCAGCACAGGGCAGCAATTGGGAGGGGAGGGCAAGCAGAACAAGCACATGGCAGGGAGGGTTAGGACAGGTAGAGAGGATGAGGACAGGTAGAGAGGATGAGGACAGGGCAAAGATGGTAAGGAGGACATGGCAGGGGGGGCAAGTACAGGGCAGGGAGGGTGAAGGCAGTGTAGAAATGATGCAGACAGGGCAGGGCAGCAAGAGGTGAGCCAGACATGGCAGTTTGGGACAGGGCAGTGAGGGTGGGGAGGACATGGCAGGGAGGGTGAGGACAGGGTAGGGCAGCAAGAGGTGAGCAGGACGGGGCGGTCTGGGACAGGGCAGGGAGAGGGACAGGGCAGTGAGGGTGGACAGGGCAGAGAGGGTGAGGACAGGGCAGCAAGTGGGACAGAAGTGGACTGATGTTACCCCAGGCCATAGACAACAGAGTTCACAGTACACTGACATGGACAAGACAGGTGACAGTTGACCCCCATGGCTGGCTAAGATAGTGTATAATGAGATACTGGGAGGGTTAAGATTGTGAGATAGTAACTACATAATATTGGGATTTGTGCAAACTTGGAGGTTGATATTTGATAAAAGCTGGGTGACTGGGATGAAATATCAAACTGTGAACTGGGATATCACATAAGATTTCACCACAAAGTCACCCTCCCCCCATGACAGCTAGGCCATGGGGTGGGGGGTGACTGGGGTTCAGCATAAAACTATGAACTGGGATATGACATTAAATTTCACAACAAAGTCACCCACCACCCCAATGGCTGCTAGGCCATTGGGGTGGTGGGTGACTGGGATGAAGCATAAAACTCTCAATTGGGATATCACATAAAATTTCACAACAAAGTCACCCACCACCCCAATGGCCTAGGTTGGGTGAGGGTTGCACCGCTTATAATAAATACAAATAAATAACGCGTCGCGTCAGTCACGTGCCGATCAACAAAGAAAAGTCTACACTGCCACCAAATATAAATAAACAACCAAAGCTCTCAAACCTATAAAAACCCTGCGTTGACTCACAGTAACTCATGCCCTTCCAGTGGATCGGCGATACCTCATCTGACTCATCAGGAGCATCCTCCCTCCCCACACCACCCCCATCATGCCCACCATCCCCACGTGCCCCAACACCCCCTCTGGAGGTTATATCAGCTTCCCTCCTGCTCCGCCGCCAACTAGGCCTGACGCAAACGCTCGCATCGTCGAGCTCAAAATCATCACCGTGCACTTCAACGGGTGCCCCCTCCGCCGCATCTGGTGTTCCCGCCGCCAGTGCCGCAACCACGACCACCTCATGCCACGGGAGGGATGGCAAGGCCGGAGATATGGGGCAACCCCCCCGACAAGCTGCACGTGTAAGCCGGACACGTGGGTATTCCTCGTAAGTCAAACAAGTCCCCTTATTAATATAAATAGCTAATAAGAGGATCTGTTTGACTTACAGCCGCCGTCTGCACCCCACGAGGCCGCAGACATTGCCCAGATCCAATGGGCCCTTTTTAGGAGGTGGACAAACCTCCAAATCCGCGACATCGACCGCCAAGGTCACCATTGGCACGTCGCCAACACCCGCCTCCCCCCCTACAACGACTTGGACCCGGTCGACCGCCCCGTCGACTTCTTCTGGCTCAACGACGAGCCAATCGCAGCCCCCCCACCAGACCGCCGACGGAGCAGGTTCTGGTACCAGTGCCTGCCCATGCAGGACCCCCCGTTCACGGAAGTGTGCGCGGATTGTATTTTAGATATATTTAGTGATATGAATATCTAAAATACAAATAAATTTTTTTTTCTCACCTTCCGGAACCGAGTGAACCCTGAGTCAAACTAAATGACTCGAATTGAGTACAACCAAACATATATAAAGAGCCCCAAACACACCTCTTCATGGCAGACGCATCCACCTCTAAAGGTCATAAGCGCAAACGCTCCACCCAACTCACCGAATTCTTTAACGTCCAAAAGACACAAAAGACATCTAAGAAACAAACAGCCCACCACCGACGGACATCAAGCTCAACTAACACAGCTTATCTCCGCAATCCTCACCTACCTACTAACCGAACTCGATTCACATCACATAACTCATACAGATCAACTATTCCTAAAGGAATTAAACAAAACCCACACCATCGCAATTATTACCAAATCCCACACAACAACCGATCAAAGATGGCATCAACAGGACAAGGACACGTAAAAGCATCAACTGACATAACCCCCAAAACAGAAGAATCCACCCGCTACTATGAAACCCGCCTAGTCTCTTTCAAAATAGACAAAACACTAAAACAAGTAGCAGCCACCCGCACAACAATGACCATAAACATGCGCGAACCAGAAGAATGGCCATGCTACACATGCAACATATCCGCCCTGGATTACACAACTGTGGGAAGCTACTATGCCCAAAACGTCGGATGGCGCCACAAATCAACAATTCAATTAATCAAAACAACAACACAAATGATTTACGAAACACACTGTAACCAGGGATGGCAAGTCCGAACAATTGTGTGGACACACCCTGAAAATATGCTATTCAATCGCGCCACAATGTACACGCAACCACACAAAATAGACGGCGAATACGAACTACTAGCCAATATAGGCACATTAACAAAAGGAACCGGCAGAACGGCAGATATAGAATGGACCGAAAAATACTACTCCCATACAGGAACAGAATCCGAAATCGAGCACAACATCAACTACCTACTAGAAGCCCCCCTACACACAAAATACCCGTCAACACCATTTTATTGGGCCCCAACCGCAAACGTAGGTGTAATATACGACCAAATAACAACCATACCGGGAAAGGATAGCCATCTAGACAGCGCCATATTCCTGGATGACACATGGCAAAAACTCCTGGGCCTGGTCGAATACAATGACGTGATATCAAGGGGCAGTGAGGTAAAGGTCCAAGCGAAAAAAATAAAACACAGCAAAAACACGTACATGACCTGCATATGGCAACCAGAAGGCCGCCACTCAGGGAAGCCATTACTAGAAATAAAACCGGACAAAAATGAAATTTACGTAGATATGATACATACACTACACTGGAAAGAGTAATACTAGCCTAATATAGCTGCAGTTGCCGTCATGCTTCATAATATGCCCCTGGGGTGTTAAGGTGGTTCATACAGGAACGAAGGCTAAGAACAACATGCCTACGGCATTACCTAAGAAGGTTTCTCACAAACGAACCACGATTGCAGGATCCCTCCCTTGCTAACGCAGCGGGGGGCCCCATCCTGCAATGTGTCTCCATTGTGCTCACCTGCCCTACGGGCATTACTTAAAAAACTATGGCTTAGAAAAAGACAGCGCTAAACGCGCAACAAGGAGTAGACATCTCAAAGAGAACGTGTTTGTTTAGTAAATAACTTGTCACGTGATACACGCGACGCGTTATTTATTTGTATTTATGTATCCATCAGTGGCAGTGCTGAATTCTTTGTTGATTGACACGTGACTGACGCGTCGCGTCTTTGTTGACTCAAACGTGACTTCCCAAAAGAGAATTTTTCAATGTCCGCAGCATATAATTGGAATGGATTTTTTTTTCCTGAGGGAGTAGCGGCCATGGGGTGGTGGGTGACTGGGATTCAGCATAAAACTCTCAACTGGGATCTCACATAAAATTCTGCCTGGGATCTCACATAAAACTCTGCCTGGGATATCACATAACACTCTGCCTGGGATACCATGCCCGATAGGGCACGGGGTTAAATGCTCGTGGAGGAAAAGGCAGAAAGATTGTTTGATCACAGAACCTGCTTACAAATGCTTAGTAATTATTAGTCAGGCTGACCAATCTTATGTCAGCCTTAGCTAAGAATTTGTCAGCGATTACTCAGCAGTACCTTTCCCACACTTTGTTCCCTTCTATATAGACAAGCATTTAACCCCATGCCCTATTGGGCACAGTATCCCAGGCAGAGTTTTATGTGATATCCCAGGCAGAGTGTTATATGATATCCCAGGCAGAGTGTTATGTGATATCCCAGGTAGAGTTTTATGTGAGGGGTGACTTTGTTGTGAAATTTTATGTGATATCCCAGTTGAGAATTTTATGCTGAATCCCAGTCACCCCCACCCCATGGCTTAGCAGCCATGGGGTGGGGGTGACTTTGTTGTGAAATTTAATGTGATATCCCAATTGAGAGTGTTATGCTGAATCCCAGTCACCCACCACCCCAATAGCCTAGTGGCCATGGGGTGGTGGGTGACCTTGTTGTGAAATTTAATGTGATATCCCAATTGAGAGTTTTATGCTGAATCCCAGTCACCCCCCCACCCCATGGCCTAGCAGCCATTGGGGTGGGGGGTGACTTTGTTGTGAAATTTCATGTCATATCCCAGTTCACAATTTTATGCTGAATCCCAGTCACCCACCATCCCAATGGCTGCTATTTATGTCATATCTCAATTGAGAGTTTTATGCTGAATCCCAGTCACCCCTCACACATGGCCTAGCAGCCATCAGGGTGGGGAGTGACTTTGTGGTCAATTTTTATGTCATATCCCACTTCACAGTTTTATCTTTCATCCCAGTCACCCAGGTCTTATGTCATATCAACCTCCAAGTCTGCCCAAATCCCAATATTATGTAGCTGCTGTCTTACAAATTTAACTGGGTGCACTGTCACCCGTGCTGTCCATGGCCTGGTCACCTCTTGCTGACCTCCCCTGTCCTCACTATTTCTACCCTGTCCTCACCCTCTCTGCCCTGTACTTGCCCTGTGTGCCCTGTACTTGCCCTCCCCTGCCAGTCCTCCCCTGCCATGTCCTCCTTACCATCTTTGCCCTCCCAATTGCTGCCTTGTCCTCATCTTCTCTACCCTGTTCTTGCCCTCCCCTGCCAGTCCTGCCCTGCCATGTCCTCACACTCACAGCCCTGTCCCAAACTGCCATGTCTGGCTCACCTCTTGCTGCCCTGCCCTGTCTGCATTATTTCTACCCTACCCTCACCCTCCATGCCCTGTACTTGCACTCCCTTGCCATGTCCTCCTTACTGTCTTTGCCCTCCACTCCTGATTGCTGCCCTGTCCTCATCCTCTCTACCTGTCCTAACCATCCCTGCCCTGTGCTTGTTCTGCTTGCCCTCCCCTCCCAATTGCTGCCCTGTGGTGGCCATGGGGGTGTACTGTGAGCTCTGTTGTCTATGGCCAGGGGTAGGGTCACTCCACTTCTGTCCCACTTGCTGCCCTGTCTTCACCCTTTCTGCCCTGTCCACCCTCACTGTCCTGTCCCTCTCCCAGTCCTGTCCCAGACTGCCATGTCCTGCTCACCTCTTGCTGCCCTACCCTGTCCTCACCATTTCTACCCTGTCCTCACCCTCCCTGCCCTGTACTTGCCCTCCCCTGCCAGTCCTCCCCTGCCATGTTCTCCCCACCCTCACTGCCCTGTCCCAAACTGCCATGTCCTGCTCACCTCTTGCTGCCCTACCCTGTCCTCACCATTTCTACCCTGTCCTCACCCTCCCGCCCTTGCTCTCCCTGCCCTGTATGTGCTCTCACCTGCCAGTCCTCACCTGCTATGTCCTCCTTACCATCTTTGCCCTCCCCTCTTAATTGCTGCCCTGTCCTCATCCTCTCTACCCTGTCCTAACAACCCTCCCTGTCCTGTAATTATGGCATGATTTGTCAGCCATTACTCAGCGGTACCTTTCCCACCCTTTGTTCCCTTCTATATAGACGAGCATTTAACCCCATGCCCGATATCCCAGGCAGAGTTTTATGTGATATCCCAGGCAGAGTGTTATATGATATCCCAGGCAGAGTGTTATATGATATCCCAGGCAGAGTGTTATGTGATATCCCAGGTAGAGTGTTATATGATATCCCAGGCAGAGTGTTATATGATATCCCAGGCAGAGTGTTATGTGATATCCCAGGCAGAGTGTTATGTGATATCCCAGGTAGAGTGTTATATGATATCCCAGGCAGAGTGTTATGTGAGATCCCAGGTAGAGTTTTATGTGAGATCCCAGTTGAGAGGTTTATACTTCATCCCAGTCACCCCCCACCCAATGGCCTAGTGGCCATTGGTGTGGTGGGTGACTTTGTTGTGAAATTTTATGTGATATCCCAGTTGAGAGTTTGATGCTGAATCCCAGTCACCCCCACCCCATGGCTTAGCAGCCATGGGGTGGGGGTGACTTTGTTGTGAAATTTAATGTGATATCCCAATTGAGAGTTTTATGCTGAATCCCAGTCACCCACCACCCCAATGGCCTAGCGGCCATGGGGTGGTGGGTGACTTTGTTGTGAAATTTAATGTGATATCCCAATTGAGAGTTTTATGCTGAATCCCAGTCACCCCCCACCCCATGGCCTAGCGGCCATTGGGGTGGGGGGTGACTTTGTTGTGAAATTTCATGTGATATCCCGGTTCACAATTTTATGCTGAATCCCAGTCACCCACCATCCCAATGGCTGCTATTTATGTCATATCTCAGTTGAGAGTTTTATGCTGAATCCCAGTCACCCAGGTCTTATGTCATATCAACCTCCAAGTCTGCACAAATCCCAATATTATGTAGCTGCTGTCTCACAAATTTAACTGGGTGCACTGTCACCTGTGCTGTCCATGGCCTGGTCACCTCTTGCTGACATCCCCTGTCCTCACTATTTCTACCCTGTCCCCACCCTCCCTGCCCTGTACTTGCCCTCTGTGCCCTGTACTTGCCCTCCCCTGCCAGTCCTCCCCTGCCATGTCCTCCTTACCATCTTTGCCCTCCCAATTTCTGCCTTGTCCTCATCTTCTCTACCCTGTCCTTGCCCTCCCCTGCCAGTCCAGCCCTGCCATGTCCTCACACTCACAGCCCTGTCCCAAACTGCCATGTCTGGCTCACCTGTTGCTGCCCTGCCCTGTCTGCATTATTTCTACCCTACCCTCACCCTCCATGCTCTGTACTTGCACTCCCTTGCCATGTCCTCCTTACTGTCTTTGCCCTCCACTCCCAATTACTGCCCTGTCCTCATCCTCTCTACCTGTCCTCATCCTCTCTACCTGTCCTAACCATCCCTGCCCTGTGCTTGTTCTGCTTGCCCTCCCCTCCCAATTGCTGCCCTGTGGTGGCCATGGGGGTGTACTGTGAGCTCTGTCCCACTTGCTGCCCTGTCCTCACCCTTTCTGCCCTTTCTGCCCTCACTGTCCTGTCCCTCTCCCTGCCCTGTCCCAGACTGCCATGTCCTGCTCACCTCTTGCTGCCCTACCCTGTCCTCACAATTTCTACCCTGTCCTCACCCTCTCTGCCCTGTACTTGCCCTCCCCTGCCCTGTTCTCCCCACCCTCACTGCCCTGTCCCAAACTGCCATGTCCTGCTCACCTCTTGCTGCCCTACCCTGTCCTCACAATTTCTACCCTGTCCTCACCCTCCCTGCCCTGTACTTGCTCTCCTTGCCCTGTATCTTCTCTCCCCTGCCAGTCCTCACCTGCCATGTACTCCTTACCATCTTTGCCCACCCCTCCCCATTGTTGCTCTGTCCTCATCCTCTCTACCATGTCCTAACAACCCTCCCTGCCCTGTACTTGCCCTCCTTACCATGTCCTTGCCCTCCCTTCCAGGCTGTGTGTGTATGTGTGTGTGTGTGGAGGAAAAGGCAGAAAGATTGTTTGATCACAGAAACTGCTTACAAATGCTTAGTAATGCTTAGTAATTATTAGTCAGGCTGACCAATCTTAGTCAGGATTAGCTAAGAATTATGGCATGCTTATGCAATGCTTATGAAAGAATTATGGCATGATTTATCAGCCATTACTCAGCTGTACCTTTCTCACCCTTTGTTCCCTTCTATATAGACAAGCATTTAACCCCGTGCCCTATCGGGCACAGTATCCCAGGCAGAGTTTCATGTGATATCCCAGGCAGAGTTTTATGTGATATCCCAGGCAGAATTTTATGTGAGATCCCAGTTGAGAGTTTTATGCTTCATCCCAGTCACCCCCCACCCCATGGCCTAGTGGCCATGGGGTGGGGGGTGACTTTGTTGTGAAATTTTATGTGATATCCCAGCCCAGAATTGTATGCTTCATCCCAGTCACCCCCTACCCCATGGCCTAGCAGCCATGGGGTGGGGGGTGACTTTGTTGTGAAATTTGATGTGATATCCCAGTTCAGAATTGTATGCTTCATCCCAGTCACCCCCCACCCCATGGCCTAGCAGCCATGGGGTGGGGGGCAGCTTTGTTGTGAAATCTAATGTGATATCCCAGTTGACAGTTTTGTGCTTCATCCCCTTTGTTGTGTAATTTAATGTCGTATCCCAATCAAGAGTTTTATGCTTCATCTTCTGGTCATATTTTATTTCATATCCCAGTTCACACTTTTATCTTTCATCCCAGTCACCCAGCTTTTATCTTATATCCCAATATTATGTAGCTACTACATTACAAATTTAACCCTCCCAGTATCTCATTATACACTATGTTAATTACTTTTTTCCTTTCATTATTCTCTGGCAATAATACTTTTATCCTCCCTCCAGAAGTGCACCTTGACAATGCCACATACATCTGCCCATGTGTGTCACTCTCCTCCTCTCTCCATTTGCTGCCCTATCCTCACCCTTCATGCTATGTCCACCCTCACTGCCCTGTCCCCCTCCCTGCCCTGTTTCAAACTGCCATGTCCTGCTTACATCTTGCTGCCCTACCCTGTCCTCACCATTTCTACCCTGTCCTCACCCTCTCTGCCCTGTACTTGTCCTCTGTGCCCTATACTTGCCCTCCCATGTCAGTCCTTCCCTCCCATGTCAGTCCTTCCCTCCCATGTCCTCCCTACCATCTTTGCCCTCCCCTCCCAATTGCTGCCTTGTCCTCATCTTCTCTACCATGTCCTTGCCCTCCCCTGCCAGTCCTCCCCTGCCTTGTCCTCACACTCACTGCCCTGTTCCAAACTGCCATGTCTAGCTCATCTTGCTGCCCTACCCTGTCCATATCATATCTACCCTGCCCTCACCCTCCCTGCCCTGTACTTGCCCTCCCTGCCCTGTACTTGCCCTCCCCTGCCAGTCCTCCCCTGCCATGTCCTCCTTACCATCTTTGCCCTCCACCCCCAATTGCTGCCCTGTCCCCCATCCTCTCTATCCTCTCTACCTGTCCCAACCCTGTCCCCACCCTCCCCTCCAGGATGTCCTCACCTACCATGTCCTCCTTGCCCTGCTTGCCCTCCCCTCCCAATTGCTGCCCTGTGGTGGCCATGGGGGTGTACTGTGAGCTCTGTCCCACTTGCTGCCCTGTCCTCACCCTTTCTGCCCTGTCCACCCTCACTGTCCTGTCCCTCTTTCTGTCCTGTCCCAGACTGCCATGTCCTGCTCACCTCTTGCTCCCCTACCCTGTCCTCACCATTTCTACCCTGTCCTCACCCTCCCTGCCCTGTACTTGCCATCCCCTGCCATGTTCTCCCCACCCTCACTGCCCTGTCCCAAACTGCCATGTCCTGCTCACCTCTTGCTGCCCTACCCTGTCCTCACCATTTCTACCCTGTCCTCACCCTCCCTGCCCTTGCTCTCCCTGCCCTGTATTTGCTCTCACCTGCCAGTCCTCACCTGCCATGTCCTCCTTACCATGTTTGCCCTCCCCTCCCAATTGCTGCCCTGTCCTCATCCTCTCTACCCTGTCCTGTAACAACCCTGCCTGCCCTGTAACAACCCTCCCTGTCCTGTATTGTGTGTGTGTGGAGGAAAAGGCAGAAAGATTCTTTGATCACAGAAACTGCTTACCAATGCTTAGTCAATTTATTAGTCAGGCTGACCAATATTTGTCAGCCTTAGCTAAGAATTATGGCATGATTTGTCAGTGGTTACTCAGCAGTACCTTTCCCACCCTTTGTTCCCTTCTATATAGACGAGCATTTAACCCCGTGCCCTATCGGGCACGGTATCCCAGGCAGAGTGTTATGTGATATCCCAGGCAGAGTTTTATGTGATATCCCAGGCAGAGTTTTATGTGATATCCCAGTTGAGAGTTTTATGCTTCATCCCAGTCACCCCCTACCCCATGGCCTAGCAGCCATGGGGTGGGGGGTGACTTTGTGGTGAAATTATATGTGATATCCCAGTTGAGTATTTTATGTGATATCCCAGTTAAGCATTTCATGTGATATCCCAGTTGAGCATTTTATGCTTCATTCCAGTCAAATTTTATCTGATATCCCAGTTCAGAGTTTTATGCTTCATCCCAGTCAAATTTTATCTCATATCCCAGTTCAGAGTTTCATCTTTCATCCCAGTCACCCAGCTGTTATGTCATATCAAGCTCCAAGTGTGCACAAATCCCAGTGGTATCCTCCCCACCCTCACTGCCCTGTCCCAAACTGCCATGTCCTGCTCACTTCTTGCTGCCATCCACTGTCATCACCATTTCTACCCTGTCCTCACCCTCCCTGCCATGTACCTGTACTCCCTGCCCTGTATTTGCTCACCCCTTCCAGTCCTCACCTGCCATGTCCTCCTTACCATCTTTGTCCTCCTCTCCAAATTGCTGCACTGTCCTCATCCTCTCCACCCTCTCCTAACCCTCCCCACCCTGTCCTCACCCTCCTTGCCCTGTCCTTGCCCTCCCCTCCAGGCTGTGTATGTGTGTGTGTGGAGGAAAAGGCAGAAAGAAATTGCTTGCACTGTCCTCATCCTCTCCACCCTCTCCTAACCCTCCCCACCCTGTCCTCACCCTCCTTGCCCTGTCCTTGCCCTCCCCTGCCAGTCCTCCCTTGCCATGTCCTCACCCTCACTGCCCTGTCCCAAACTGCCATGTCCTGCTTGCCTCTTGCTGCCCTACCCTGTCCTCACTATTTCTACCCTGTCCTCACCCTCCCTGCCCTGTACCTGCTCTCCCTGCCCTGTATTTGCTCTCCCCTGCCAGTCCTCACCTGCCATGTCCTCCTTACCATCTTTGCCCTCCTCTCCCAATTGTGTTATGAGCATACCTTGTCCCCATCAATTTTCACAGTAATGACACTAATGACGACTATGCAGATATGGTCTAGAGGAGTCGGACTATATTTTTCTCTTCATTTTATCTATCTCACTTCACTCAAACGTTTAGATACAGGACTTGGATGAGGCCTTGGTTGCAGGGACAGACTATACTAGGACTGCGACCCTTATATGGAAGGTGGTTAGGTCAGCATCGGCTATGGACATAGACCGAGTGCCGACAGGAATAGCAGCCCAATGATGGGCCTACGCCATGGAAGGATACATGAGTGGCATGGTGCCTGAGGGGCGACATGGGAACGCCGAGGAGTACCGACAACTAGGTACCGGCGTAGATGGGAAACGGCCGAGACGCACGACAATAGGCGTGGCCGTACATGGAAGGACAGTGGGAGAAAGTCTCCAAAGAAGGTCATATGGGCGCAGACTTGGCTGCTGCGCATCGTCTCTATTGTGAGGGACTTTAGCTGCGCGCTGACTGTGCACAGACCAGGGGACAGGTATATAAGGGTTGTAGTCTTAGGTAGCGAGTCCCTAAGACTCTAGATAGTTTGTGTCCTAGACACTTCTTCTTGAGCAACAGGCTTAGTCTTGACCTTGTCTTGACTGATCTTGTCCGTCTTGTCTTCGGCTGAACAAGCCACACTCATAAGTCTTGAGGTTGTGTTTAGGTCGTCCCTAACATAATCTAGAGTCTTTATCACTCTACCCCCGTTGGACCTTATAGCACCGAGCAAAGTCCGCTCGTCGTTGCTCACAGCGCCAACGGCCTAGTTTCATTCTGAGAGGAAGTAATCGCATAGCCCACATCCTCTCCAGGCGACATCGACGCACGACACAGTACTGTCAACGGGTCTCGAACGAGAGATCCTCAATACGCCCCATTGGGCCTGACGACAAACCCTACTTGGGTAGTCTACAAACAGTAACGGAAGAGAATACTAGAGTGTCGGGAGAGCGTAGGCAGGAGACCACAGACGCGCCCTGAGCTTGGTATACCGTGATTGCCGAAAAGCTCAGGAACAAGTGAAACAACTCGGTATACATGTGTATCAAGGCTGAACCAAAGTCCCTTCATACCCTCTGTACTAGCAACCCCTACTTTGTTATCGGGGTTGATAACTAGGCACAAGGACATTAGGGCGAATTGCCAGGCATACGTATATTGATAGCTTATGGACCCATGACATTCAGACAGTAACCCTCTTGTTTCCCAAGAGGCATCATCGACAGGCGCGGATTCCGAACTGGATAGCCGATAGAATGGACCAGTTGTCAGTGGAGGGCCTGAAATTGGTTGAAGATTCTTTTACAGCTTCAATACATATGTTAAGCGCAATGCAGTGCGCATTCAAATACATTTTACCACACGCCCAGGCGACACTTTCGGAGATTGGATGCATCTTCGAAGCGGACTGGGTTACTGACAGCAACAGGGTCACTACTGGACCCGCAGAAATCATGGGCGATACCATCTATCGCCGATATGACAACCACGTACGATTGTGGTGGGCGTTCTTAAAAGAAAAATGTCGAGAAAAGCGCGCACGCGCACAAGAAATCATCCGGCAAAAAGAAGCTGAGGAATCACGAATCCAGTCAGAGGCATGGGATGCCTTACTGGAACAGCGAGCAGCAAACAGAGCTGCGTTACGGGCAAACAAAGCCCTGGAAAGGGCAACGAGGGAATACCTTACCCTCACAAATTTACTGAACGATTCGTTCAAAGGGGACGCATCCAGTCCCATCTGGAAAGCCATGATGACCTCACAATATAATCAATGGCTAATGCTTATAATCGATGGAGAAAAAGCTATACGAACTCTGGGGATAAAACCTCACACAATACAATACGAATGCCATGCAAAGGAATTGTATGAGCATGAAGGCATGACCATGAGTCATGAAGATTGGAATGCGTGGATGCACGCACTAAACGGAAACATATCACCCGGCTTCTGGTGGACCATTCATATGGGCCCCATCCCAGAAAAACTCGCACCATCGGTACCAGGATTCTGCTACCTCAATCTCATTCAACCTAAGTACTGGAACAAGTACGAATGGCCTGCGTATCCTACAATTGCAGCCATATGGGAAATGGAGGCAGAATACTGAAATGAAGGAGTCCATACCAGGTGGACTACCACAGAACGAACCAATGTGGTACACGTGGGCTTAGAAATGGCCGACGTTAATGGATGGGACATGGTGGAAATGCTATTCACCAGTGGTCACAAAGAATTACGGGTCGGAGCAGAACAAAATGCAAACGATCCCGAAGTAGGCGAAATCATCAGCCTACGAGAGGACAATGGGGAGGAATTACTAGAGCAACCAGCGCGCTCAGACGCAGCGGCAGCTCTAGTAGAAATAGATCCCTGTCTAAGAAACAAACGACCAGGACTTTCGGAAAAAGCACAGAATCAATTGCACCCGAAACATCCTGGATACTGTTACCTCTGGCTGGTAAAACGAGAATACTGGAACTCATACAAATGGCCAGCATACCCTACTATCAGAGAAATCTACAGATGGGACCCGGAACTCATGGACGAGTACCGACCCATATACTGGAGACGCACCAAAGGATGCAACCGCATGTGGCATTGTGTCCGTGTATCAGGAGAACCAGGCGGATGGCCCTGGATGAAAGCCATGATGTGGAACGGATACGGTTCTCATCGAGTCGGTGCAGAAACCTTCTGACTCACCGTCGACATGATCACACACGCCTATCATGCAGTAATGGGTTGGCGAGAACATTGGCAGGATACTCAAACAATTGAATCACTTCCTGACACACAACCAGCAGCAGCAGTTGCAGCTCGAGAAAATGAAATACACAGACAGGCAGAGGAAAGGCAACGGGCTATCACCAGTGCAGGCCAAGCACTGGCAGCAATGATAAACGAATACCAACGATCTAATCGTCGGGAGCCCGGACCTCTCACTAAAGAAGAAATGCCTGCTTTCTATGAAGGAGATCCTCGAACAGTGGATGGGTGGTTACGTCAAATGAACACCTATTTTATGCTCGCCAGAGAAACAGATCCTAAACGACAGGTCTCGATCTGCCTCTATCGAATAAAAGGAGGAAAAGGGAACCGAGCAGCTGACTGGAGTGGAGTGAAGCTCAAAGCCTTCCAGGAGGCGCTACAGGAGTTTCAGGACAAACAGGAAACCAGTGGCTGGAGTGCAGATTTGGATTGGGCACAGCTTAACGCCAGACAATCCACTGAGGACGATCGAGCATGGGTCAGACGACCTTTGGAACACCAATTCCCATTCACAGATTGGGTGGATTTCAAACAGCAAATGCACGATTTCTTTATGTCCACTGAGACCAAGGAAAAAGCAATCGAGGCATTGTTAAAATTACAACAGGGGACAATGGTTGTAGAAGATTACATCATTAAGTTCAACTCCCTTACATCGTTAACGGATTGGAATGATCAAGCTCTGATCTCCCAATTCACAAACCATCTCAACCCAGCCCTTGGACGAGAACTCATCCGATACGGAGGATTGCCGGACAACGCTACATTGCAGCAGATCCAAACACGAGTCACAGCGCTTGCCAGAGCGTATCGAAAAGCCAATGAGGCATACGGATCCCCTGCAGGAAGGCAGGAGTACAAAGAGCGAGCACCAGCTCCAACCAGTCGCCCACAGTGGCAATATAGAACACCGACACCAGTGGCATCAGGAAGTCGATCAGATCCAAACGCCATGGATGTCGACACACAGAAATTCTGTTCCTATTGCAAAATGAGGAACCACTCAGTGGAAGAGTGTAGACAGAGAAATAGCACTTGTTATAAGTGTGGAAAGAAAGGGCACACAGCATGGAGGTGCAAAAAGGAAAATGCAACCAACAATAAAGACAAGCAGGTTGTCAGATACATCAATAAAGGGGAAACGACCCCAGTCGGAAAAATAGAGGAGGTCTCTTCGGATTTTGCAGAAAGCCAGTAGGCGAGCGCTCAGCGCTACTGGCTGCTACTCAGGTTTCGGATAGTGATGTACTAGTAGACTCGAAAATAAACATGCACGATTTACTCTACGAGTGCAGAGGAGATGTACATCACTTAAGAAACCTAAGAGTGAGTGCAAAAAAGGGACAATGATTACAACCATGGACACCGTCATGGATGTTAAGAAGAATTTGGGAACAACCGAAACAAATAGCGGTGGAATGTCTACAACAATGGGTAGACAATAAAAGAATACAAGAGGTGGATGGACACCTAGTGGACGACTTAAATGCAATGACAGAAGTCGACGCTATGTGGAACTTAGAACATCTACGAAAGAAAGTAGTACAGGGTACAGGATACCACAAAATAGACATAACCGGTGTAGTGACAACAATGGACGAGTCCAAAAGCATCCGTGTAAAAATGTTGTTAGACTCTGGTGCTACAGGAACCTGTATCAGTACGGACTTCGTAGAAAAACACCAGATACCTAAAAGACGTCTGGTCAGACCCATATCAGTCTACAATGCGGATGGGACAAAGAATTCGAGAGGCGCCTTAGAATACATGGCCAAAATAAAACTACGCATTGGTGAACATGAAGAAGTCATCGAGTGCGCAGTAACGCATCTCTCAAAAATGAGCATCTTCCTGGGCTTCGACTGGTTGCGGAAACACAATCCAACCATCAACTGGAAGAAACAAACATTAGAGTTTAACCATTGTCCAGGCACTTGCTGGAAGGGTTCATCCGTTCAGGAACCCGAAGATGAAATGGACATCGAAGAGGACCTCGAAGCAGAGGATAGATTACTGGCAGTTCACATTGGTGAACCAGAACTTAACATCAGGGCCTATGTGTCCACAGCTACAAAGATAGCCGCAGAAGAAGCGGAAAAAACCAAAAAACGAACTCTGGAGGAGGCAGTCCCCAGACATTACTTAGGACATCGAAAGGTCTTTGAGAAAGAAACCTTTGATGAACTACCACCACGGCGGCGATGGGATCACGCCATAGAGTTGATTCCCAGGTCTAACCCAGTTGATTGCAAGATTTACCCGCTCAATCGAGATGAGCAGCAACAACTGGATGAATTTCTGAAAGAGAACCTGGATTCAGGGCGAATCCAGTCAAGCAAATCGCCCATGGCATCACCTTTCTTCTTTGTAAAGAAGAAAGACGGAAAACTACAGCCTGTACAAGATTACAGGCGACTCAATGAAATGACAGTTAAAAACCGATATCCACTACCGCTGATAGGAGAGCTAGTGGATAAATTGTCACAAGCCAAGGTCTTCTCAAAGATGGACATACATTGGGGTTACAACAACGTGCGCATCAAGGAGGGAGACGAATGGAAGGTGGCTTTCCGAACCAATAGAGGACTCTTCGAGCCCTTGGTTATGTTCTTTGGGCTCACCAATTCGCCCGCCACCTTTCAAACAATGATGAACGACATTTTCAGAGTTGAGATAGCAGAAGGATGGGTCGTCATCTACATGGACAACATCCTTGTGTTTTCAAAAAAATCAGGAGGAGCACACGGTTCAGGTCAACCGTATCCTAGCAAAACTGGAAGAGCATAAGCTCTCACTAAAACCCGAAAAATGTTTCTTCGACAAAAAGGAAATGGATTTCCTTGGAGTCGTTATCAGCAAAAACTCAGTCAGGATGGAATCTGCTAAAGTCAAAGCAGTAACCGAATGGCCAACGCCTACATGCAAAAAGGAAGTCCAACAGTTCTTGGGCTTTGTCAACTTTTACCGGCGATTTGTAAAAGACTTCACCAAAGCAGCCAAACCCTTGACTCGTCTTACGGGAAAAGACGAGTGGAAGTGGACAGAAATGCAGGATGAAGCGTTTGACACACTTAAGAAAACAATAGCAGAAGAAGTGGTGTTGCGAATCCCTAACGAGGATGGTCAATTTCGAGTAGAGGTCGACGCCTCTGACTTCGCCATCGGGGGAATCTTGTCGCAACAAATAGAAAACGATGTATGGAAGCCTGTGGCTTTCATTTCAAAATCCTTAAACAACGCCGAATGGAACTATGAGATCTACGACAAGGAGATGCTCGCAGTTATGCATGCTTTCTATGAATGGTCCCACTATCTTAAAGGGGCTAAGCATACAGTGGAAGTTCTGACAGACCACCAGAACTTGACCTATTTCAGAAAAGCACAGAACTTGAATTGACGGCAGGCGAGATGGGTGATGGACTTGCAGGAGTACAACTTCGTCATAAAACACAGGAGTGGGAAGTCCAACACAAAAGCGGACTTACTATCCAGGCGAGCAGGACATACTTGCAGAGAAAATGACAATGAAGGGGTGATCCTACTTAAAGAACACCTCTTTATACAAGTATATGATGATGATCGGGCAATAAATGACATCATAAAAGATATCACAGAAGTGCCCAAGAGGCAATGGGAGACACAGGTTGTCGAGGGCCTTGGAAAGGCCGATGGGGAATATAAACAAGAAAAGGGACTCGTCACCTGGAAAGGGCGAGTATATGTACCAGCAGTTGTGGCATTGTGAGAAGACATCATTGCAATCCATCATTCATGGGGGCATTCTGGAGTCGCTAAAACTCTGGAATCATTAACAAGGAACTTCTGGTGGCCGAACATGTGCAAAGACATTGAGAAATACATTCCGGGTTGTGAAACTTGCCAAAAGGCAAAACCGGATAGACAGGCACGCGCAGCGCCACTCCGACCAAACGAAGTCCCAAATGAACCATGGGAAGTCATCTCAGTTGACTTTATGGGACCTCTCCCCATGTCAAAAGGCTACGACATGATAATGGTGGTGGTGGATCGATTTACTAAGAAGTCATACTTCTTACCCACCACTAAAGAAATTACTTCACAAGGAACAGCTGAGCTGTTCAGAGACAACATATTCCAGGAGCACGGACTCCCAAGAAAAGTTATAAGCGACAGAGGACCTCAGTTCGCTTCAAAGTTCATGACAGACTTATATGGGATGCTGGGAATTCAGGCTAATTGATCAACGGCCTATCACCCCCGGACGGACGGACAGACGGAACGCGTAAATCAGGAGGTAAAGGAGTTCCTGACCATGTTCGTAAACAATCGCCAAGACAACTGGAGTGATTGGCTGTCGGTGGCACAGTTCTGCCACAATGACCGGGTACACTCAGCAACGGGCTTTACGCCCTTCTTCATGAATTACGGACGACACCTGAACAAGGGTCTGGACCCCACCTACACGCCAAAGGCGGTAGCCATGGAACAACTGGCAAAAGAATTGGAGGACGTGCATGAAAAAGCGAAAAGGGCTTTGGAAAAAGCCGCTCAAATCATGAAAGAGCGGTATGATACACATCGCCAAGCAGCACGAGAATATAAACCTGGCGACAAGGTTTATCTCAGCACAGAAAACCTTCCAGTCATTCGAGCAACCAAGAAGCTTGATGGGAAATTTGTCGGACCACTTGAAGTCCTCGCCAAGGTCGGCGAGTCATCATATAAATTAAAAATACCCGCAGCATGGAAAATATACAATGTCTTCAACGAAGTATTGTTGAAACCGTATAGGGAACCGGAGTTTCCCAAACAAAAAGCAAAAGCAGCAGCACGCAAGGACGCGCAGATGGTTGAAGAGTCCCAAGAGGACGAATACGAAGTGGAAGAAGTCATGAACAGCCGCGTCAGTGAATGCCAAGGAGGGAGGTTAGAATACCTCATTAAATGGAAAAACTACCCAGTGGAAGAGTCCACTTGGGAATCGGCAGAAAATGTGGCCAATGCAATGGCCTTAGTTAAAAAATTCCACAAAGCAAATCCAAAGGCACCAAAGTACATTTGGAATCTTAGAAATGGAAAGGTGTACATCCAATACACAGAGACAGTTCCCCTGCAACCCCCTAGTGCACCAAGGCACAAACAAAGCAAGGGAACCCATTGGAAAGACAAGCGATTGTTTGGATGGGACGATGGCCGTTTCGGGCCAAAATACTTACAAAATATGGAGCGCAGATGGCGCAATTGGAAAGGAGACAGGCGGGCAATCATGGAGTTGCCAGATGACACCGATGGGACGTTCTCTAGAGATCTAGAGCGTGGCGGGCAGTCACCCGTGCTTAATTTCCCAAAGAAGGGAGAGGCAGAAGAATTGGAAGAGGAGCGCCAAGCGCATGAACGAGACACCGAGTGTCTCAAAAAGAAAATCTTAAAACGAAATACACCAGTAGCTGCAAGGGAAAGCAGCGAGTTGGAAGATGACCGACAAAAAAGGATCAAGGGCGTTGCACGCCCTACACAGAAAAAATGGAAAACCACCGTAGAGGAGGTGGAAGATGTAGACTCAGAACGATCGGGCTTGATGCCTGAAGAACAAGCAGAGCGATTGGCCTGCTTTTATGAACGCATGAAGAGCGATCCACACTATGTGGACTCCGCAGGATCAGCCTCTCGGGACGCGAGGCCTTAAGGGGGGGGTGATGTTATGAGCATACCTCGTCCCCATCAATTTTCACAGTAACGACACTAATGACAACTATGCAGATACGGTCTAGAGGAGTCGGACTATATTTTTCTCTTCATTTTATCTATCTCGCTTCACTCAAACGTTTAGATACAGGACTTGGATGAGGCCTTGGTCGCAGGGACAGACTATACTAGGACTGCGACCCTTATATGGAAGGTGGTTAGGTCAGCATCGGCTATGGACATAGACCGAGTGCCGACAGGAATAGCAGCCCGATGATGGGCCTACGCCATGGAAGGATACATGAGCGGCATGGCGCCTGAGGGGCGACATGGGAACGCCGAGGAGTACCGATGACTAGGTACCGGCATAGATGGGAAACGGCCGAGACGCACAACAATAGGCGTGGCCGTACATGGAAGGACAGTGGGAGAAAGTCTCCAAAGAAGGTCATATGGGCGCAGACTTGGCTGCTGCGCATCGTCTCTATTGTGAGGGACTTTAGCTGCGCGCTGACTGTGCACAGACCAGGGGACAGGTATATAAGGGTTGTAGTCTTAGGTAGCGAGTCCCTAAGACTCTAGATAGTTTGTGTCCTAGACACTTCTTCTTGAGCAACAGGCTTAGTCTTGACCTTGTCTTGACTGATCTTGTCCGTCTTGTCTTCGGCTGAACAAGCCACACTCATAAGTCTTGAGGTTGTGTTTAGGTCGTCCCTAACAAATTGCTGCCCTGTCCTCATCTTCTCTACCCTGTTCATGCCCTCCCCTGCCAGTCCTCCCCTGCCATGTCCTCACCCTCACTGCCCTGTCCCAAACTGCCATGTCCCAAACTGCCATGTCTGGCTCACCTCTTCCTGCCCTACCCTGTCCTCACCTTCCCTGCCCTGTACTTGCCCTCTCATGTCTGTCCTCACCTGCCATGTCCTTCTTACCATCTTTGCTCTCCACCCCCAATTGCTGCCCTGTCCCCATCCTCTCTATCCTCTCTACCTGTCCTAACTCTCCCTGCCCTGTACTTGCCCTCCCTACCCTGTCCTTGCCCTCCCCTCCATTCTGTCCTCACCTACCATGTGCTCCTTACCCTGCTTGCCCTCCCCTCCCAATTGCTGCCCTGTCCTCATCCTTGTGTGTGCTGGAGGGAATGGCAGAAAGAGTGTTTGATATATCTCAGTGTGAGAGTTGCCTTACAAATCTGCTTACCAATGCTTAGTAAATATATTAGTCAGGCTGACTAATATTTGTCAGCCTTAGCTAAGAATTATGGCATAGTTATGGCACAGTTATGGCATGCTTATGGCACAGTTATGGCATGCTTATGAAAGAATTATGGCATGATTTATCAGCCATTACTCAGCTGTACCTTTCTCACCCTTTGTTCCCTTCTATATAGATGAGCATTTAACCCAGGGCCTAGCAGCCATCAGGGTGGGGAGTGACTTTGTGGTCAATTTTTATGTCATATCCCACTTCACAGTTTTATCTTTCATCCCAGTCACCCAGGTCTTATGTCATATCAACCTCCAAGTCTGCCCAAATCCCAATATTATGTAGCTGCTGTCTTACAAATTTAACTGGGTGCACTGTCACCTGTGCTGTCCATGGCCTGGTCACCTCTTGCTGACCTCCCCTGTCCTCACTATTTCTACCCTGTCCCCACCCTCCCTGCCCTTTACTTGCCCTCTGTGCCCTGTACTTGCCCTCCCCTGCCAGTCCTCCCCTGACATGTCCTCCTTACCATCTTTGCCCTCCCAATTTCTGCCTTGTCCTCATCTTCTCTACCCTGTCCTTGCCCTCCCCTGCCAGTCCTGCCCTGCCATGTCCTCACACTCACTGCCCTGTCCCAAACTGCCATGTCTGGCTCACCTCTTGCTGCCCTGCTCTGTCTGCATTATTTCTACCCTACCCTCACCCTCCATGCCCTGTACTTGCACCCCCTTGCCATGTCCTCCTTACCATATTTGCCCTCCACTCCCAATTGCTGCCCTGTCCTCATCCTCTCTACCTGTCCTAACCCTCCCTGCCCTGTGCTTGTTCTGCTTGCCCTCCCCTCCCAATTGCTGCCCTGTGGTGGCCATGGGGGTGTACTGTGAGCTCTGTCCCACTTGCTGCCCTGTCCTCACCCTGTCTGCCCTGTCTGCCCTCACTGTCCTGTCCCTCTGATATCCCAGGCAGAGTGTTATGTGAGATCCCAGGCAGAGTTTTATGTGACTTTGTTGTGAAATTGTATATGATATCCCAGTTGAGAGTTTTATGCTGAATCCCAGTCACCCCCACCCCAATGGCCTAGCAGCCATTGGGGTGGTGGGTGACTTTGTTGTGAAATTGTATGTGATATCCCAGTTGAGAGTTTTATGCTGAATCCCAGTCACCCACCACCCGAATGGCCTAGCAGCCATTGGGGTGGTGAGTGACTTTGTGGTGAAATTTAATGTGATATCCCAGGTGAGAGTTTTATGCTGAATCCCAGTCACCCACCACCCCAATGGCCACTAGGCCATTGGGGTGGTGGGTGACTTTGTTGTCAAATTTAATGTGATATCCCAGTTCACAGTTTCATGCTGAATCCCAGTCAATCCACAAATCCCATATCCCAATATTATGTAGCTATTACATTACAAATTTAACCCTCCCCGTATCTCATTACACACTATATTAATTACTTTTTTCCTTTCATTATTCTCTGGCAATAATACTTTTATCCTCCCTCCAGAAGTGCACCTTGACAATGCCACATACATCTGCCCATGTGAGAATACATCTGTTTGCAGGTTTAGCCCCACAAACTTCACAGACTGCCCTTGTGACTTGTTGATGGTCATGGCAAATGCCAGTCTCATTGGAAACTGCCTTCTTTTCACTGGAATTGGCAAGTTCTCTGCTGATGGCTGCAGTGTTATCCTTGGAATCAAGGCTATCTTCCCAGAAAATCTCTCATCTCCAGAAATGATCTCACATTTCACCACTCTGTCCTTTATCCCTCTGACCACCATTCTGGTCCTATTGCAGAGTCCCCTAGCTGGATCAAGATTTCTGAGAAGCATCACTGGACTCCCTATCTTCAAGCCAACTGGGACAATGGAAGTCCACTTGCATTCAAGGAGTTCAGGTATTCCACAGGATAAGGCTGGTATCCATCTTGAGCCTCATTTTCCAAATCAATTGAGTCTGCACTGTGGAGAACTTTTTCTATCCCTGGCATCATCTCAAGGACTACTTTGTTGATCTCATCCACATCATCATTCTTGCAGCACAGAATGGTTCTGTCCAAGTAGTATTGATTTGGTTTGTTGCCCAGATGAATCCCAGGATATGCATGTCCAATCAAGTTTTCCATGGTACTTGAATTGCAGCACATGTTTTCTGGAATTTGCACTTTTCCATCCTCATCCATGTTAGTCCCTGCTCCAATCTGCAATAGCCAAGCTGCATGTGCTTCACTGTCAGGAGTTCTCTCCAACCTCATATTATGAGTCAAATAATATACTTCCACCATCCTCCACAGTTCACTTCTTGCAATAGATGCTGCCACAGTTTCTTGTCTCAACCCCTTTGGCACCACTGGCAGAGTCTGACGAAAATCCCCTCCAAACATCACTGTGATCCCAGCAAATGGCACTTCTCCCCTGTTCAGGAGATCCCTCAACAGTCTATCCACAGATGACACTGCATACTTGTGTTGCATGGGTACCTCATCCCAAATGATGATCTTGGTGTGTTCCAACACCTGATGCATCTGTGAATTGGCTCTGACTTTGGCTACAGATGTTTCTGTTGCTGGAATGGGAATCTTGAATGTAGAATGGGCTGTCCTTCCACCTTGCAGCAACAGAGCAGCAATTCCAGATGATGCCACACACAGAGCTACCTGATTCTGTGATCTGACAGCAGCTGCAATGGTGTTGCATACAAATGTCTTGCCACATCCTCCAGCACTGTGGACAAAGAGAAGTCTTCCTCTGTTGTTGTTGACAGAGTCCATGGCAGCATTGAACACATTTCTCTGCTCATCATTGAACCTGCCCACATTCACAGTCACCAATTCAGCTTGCTGTACAGGGTCATACTCCAACTACTGTGCCAACAGGAAATTGTCCATAATGTCCTCCCAGGATTGACCATCAACAGGTCCTTGAGGCAATGGCATAGGTGGAAAGTCTGTCAATGTCTTTCCAGACCTCATGAGAATCTTGTTCAGCAAGTGTAGCCCATAGTCATGGATCTTGGCATCTTCAAACTGGAGATTCTGGTACTGAGGCTGTCTCTGAAGCCTTCTTCTCAAGTCATCACAAATTGAACCCTTGTACCTGTCCCACAGTATTTCAGGAGATACTGGAAAACAACTGAGAAGAATCACTGCAAATAGTGATCTCAAAGCAGACCCAGTCTGCATCTGTGATGCCTCTCTGAGACATTGATCCCATTCCCTGTCATCCTCAAGTAGTCCTCTTGCAAAGCAGGCCTCTTTGTAAGTGGGATACACATGGTGATCCACCTTCCTCAAGTCCTCATATGATGTTGCCCCAGCAACCACTGTCAGAAGCAGTCTCAGGTAAAATCTTTCTCCCTGAGTTGGTGATGCAAAGTACATCCTACCAATGGCTGGAGGATGTCTACCTGTTCTTGGTCTCCATTCCTGTGCACTTTCACATACCAATACTTCTTTGGAAAGTCTTGGTACAGCACTGTCCTTGCAGTAGCATCCATACTGTTCCTCTTAAACCAAGCTGTCAGAGGGGTGAGTTTCAGTTGTCCCCTTGCCACCACATCATTCAGCATGTCATCTGCATTGTAGTACATCAAGTGCTGATCCTTGTCATGTACAGGCAACCTTGTCACTGATGGAACTTCTTTGTGCATGTTGAATTGAAACATATGCCAACATGACTCTGCAGCAGAGATGTATCTTGAATCAAGATACTCCTTGATTTCATTCCTCTCCTGACCTCTGCCAATCTCCAGAGTAGTCCTGTCATGTCCCTTGTAGATGTACTTGTGGATATACTTGACTGCTTGAACTGAAGCACAAACCTCCGCATTGATATGGCAGTTGTACTTTGCAGACAAATAAGGGTTATAGGGAACAACATTACTGTTGTCATATCTGTTGCCATGCTTTTCAAAGAAGATGCCATTGTAAGGCCTGGCATACTTGGGATACCCATCATCACCAAAAAATGTGGTTGGACAAAATTCTTTTGGAAATTGCTTGGAGCATCTCCCATTCACCATGCATTTGGCTTGAGGTTTCTCAGCACCACATGGACCATGAACCATGTTCTTGGTTATCACCTCATAGAGCACAGGCTGAGTGAGTTGATCTGGAATCTGTGCAGATACAATGGAATCCACATCTGCTGCATTTCTGATCCTATCCTCTGCATGAAGGAACACCAACAGATGCATGTGGGGAAGACCCCTCTTCTGGAATTCAATGGTATAGACCATTGCCACAACTCTGCCAAAAAGTCCCTTTTGAATCTCTTTGTATAGGGATGCCCTCTTTCCCTCAAACACTCTTGACATGATATCAGGTCTATCAGATGCAGTCTGAGGACTGCCATGGGGTCCAGCTTCTGCCAAAAGAGCCTCCTTCACCTCTGGCCAATTAGGGTTGGCTGTCATGGTAATGAATAAGTCTGGCTTTGGAAACTCTCTGCAAATAGCCATGGAATCTTGGAACAGTTGCAGCATATGCCTTTCACTTCCAATATGTGTTGAAGGCAGGATCACTCTTTGACCCATGTTTTCCATAGTGGCATTGCCATCTCTGTCACCTTGTGCTGCATCCCTGAGTCCTTGGTAGACATCAGCTCTCAGCTCTCTTTGATGAGTTCTTGCCCAGTTCAAGGCACTTTGCTCAGTCAAGGCCCATCCATCCACAATGTATTGTTGGAACAGCTTTCCACCTCTGAAAAGTGGAGGCTGCTGATCTGGTCTGACATGGAGCCTGTATGCATAGTAGCATCTCTGAGTCACCTTGGCTGCTCTGACTCTACCATCAGCTCTTGCCTGAGTTGGGATGTTCATGTGCCACCCATCTTCACCATGTGGAAACAGCAAGACATAATGTAAAGGGGAGTAGGCTGGATTCAAATGACTGATCTGATGCAATCCACCACCTTGAAGGCACAGTACAATGTCTCTGTGTTCAGAGACCTCCTCAGAACCATCTCCTGGAATGACTGCTGCAATCTCATCAGCAGTTGGCAAATTGTATCTCCTTGGATCTTGGGTCCTCCTGTCCATGTGCAATAGCACTTGAATATTTTGCCTTTGATTGGCAGGAGTTTCAGCCATGATTTGGTGGGCTGACATGTAGAGTGCAACATAGGGATTGGTTTGAAGCATCATGGCTTGCAACTCTATCATGATAGCAGGCTCCAGCTGTGGATTGTTGGCCATCCTCATGTTGATCTGAGTTTCAGCATCATCATGAATGTAGATTTGAGCATAGCGCTCTGGTTGATTGGCAGCAGGGACTAAAGCACCTGAATGGTGATGCAATTCACCTTGAATGCGAAAAGAATATGGCCCAGGGTCATTGGTGACAGCATGGTCAATCTTGACACCCAAAGAAGTGAAAGCAAAGGCAGCATTGTACTGCCTGATATCTTTTTTGAATTTCTTTGAATAGGGAGAGAGACCACATAGCAGGTCTCTGAGAACTCTTGGGGCCTCTCTGAGGGGAGGCAAGTGAATTTGGCCTTGCAAACAGCAGCTGCCAAACTTGACATTCCTGGCAGTTGAAGAGGCCAGCTTCTCAAAATCCCAATGCAGGGCATTGCAGTGAGAACAAAGAATGTTCATGGAACCCAGGCTGTGAATTTGATCTGGTCGAGGGTCTGGATAGGGTCTCCTGCCTCTTGGTAGATCTCTGGGATTTCTTGCAACATGATGATCAGGAATATCATCCTGTGGGTGTTGGACTTCTCTTCTGACCTCATTCTCAAACCTCCTGTTCTGTTCATAATTATCAGCATCTTGCTGTTGCTGTTCCTCATTCACAGGCAAAGCCAAAGTCTGAGCTATGGCATCATCCAATCTTTGCCAGTCCTCAGCATCAAAGTCATCAAAGTCAATATCATTGACATCAAGATCCAGTTCTCTGTCATGCTCTTCTCTCCATTGATTATGAATGAAATTTCTTCTTTGAGCATTGTCTGCAGGATTGTCTATGTATTCCAAACCCAGAACTTGATGCAAAAGATCCTCCTGCTCATGTTGTCTTTGAGCCTCCAAGTCCAACTGCCTTTGAATTTCAGCTTGTGTTTGCAGCTCTGCCAAATCTCTCTGCCTTTGCTGTTCAGCTGCCAGATTTCTCTGTCTCTGCTCCTCAATCATCTGAGCCTCAACTTGTCTCTGCTGTTCAGCTGCCAGATCCATTTGTCTCTGATCCTCAAGCACCTGAGCAATGGCAGCTTGTCTCTGCTGTTCAGCTGTGAGATCCATTTGTCTCTGTTCCTCAAAAAGCTGAGCCTGGGCATCTTGTCTGTGCTGCTCAGTTGCCAAATCTCTTTGTCTCTGCTCATGAACCATCTGAGCCTGTGCAAGTTGAATGAGCTGCCTTTGTCTTTGCTCTTCAAGCAGCATGGCATGTTCTCTCTCTCTAATCTCCCTCTCCCTTTCCTCCTGCAACTGTTGCAAAAGGAAAGCCTGTCTCTGTCTTGCCTGTTCAGCTTGCAAGGCTTAGACTCTAAGCCTCTCTTGCACTTGAGCATCCAAGGCACTCTGCCTATGATTCCCCATATGCTCTCTATGGGCAATTTGTCCTCTGTGGACATTGTTTAGACTGGCATCAGCCTGAGGCCCAGATAGAATAGATCTTGGTGCAGGTCTGCCTGTGCCTCTTCTAGCAGGCTGAGCAGGGATAGCAGGCAAGTTAGCTGCCATGTCTCTCCACCCAACTATGGGTCTACTTTGTATTCCAGCAACATTAACAGCTCCAAATAATCCAGGAGCAGGAACAGGACTTGCTCCAACAACAGGAGCCACCACTGGCATAGGATATTGTCTAGGAGCATTGAAATGCTCAGGGATCTGCACTTCTGGAATCTGTGCAGCTAAAGTCCCTCCAAAAATGGGCTGTTCAATGCCCTCAGGTAAAACAGGCTGTCTCAGACACCTCCTTCTATTATCTGGATCTGTCATGTTCTCTATCTGATGCATCCTGGCTGCATTTCTTGTATTTTGATGCTCATGTTCAGGAGTAGTAGGCCTAGACCTATGGAACATGATATAAACAGTGATATTATGCAAGATATAGGGTTGATGAAGGCTCTTACATATTACAGAATAAGTGACTGGTAAGTGACTGGAGGGGCAAAAGAGATTTGTCAATCTTTGAATTTATTTTGATTGTAATTACTCACTTGTTTGATTTGGGAATAAATGTGACTTCAAGAATAATATTGAGGTTGATTATGCAAGTGACTGGAGGGTCAAAAGAGATTTATCAATAAATTTGATTTATTTTCATGACAATTACTCACTTGCTCAGTCAGGGAACAGATTTGACTTCAGATATAATGTTAAAGTTGAGCACAATCAATGTACTAAAGCCATATCAGTTCCATTAGTGATAGAAAAGGTAAAGTGACATGCATGGATCCAAAATATGCAAGAAACTGGTAAGGGCAAGAGTTTCATTAATTTTTAGGATTTGTTTTTGATAATAATGACTCACTTTCTCAGTCAGGGAACAAATCTGGCCTCAAGAATAGTGTTAATGCTGAGCACAATCAAGCCAGTATGTTTCCTAAAGCTTTATCAGTTCATCAGTCAAGAAAAAAGCAAAGTAAGCATACAGAATCCAAAATATGCAATTACTGTGCCAAGAACATTAGATAATGGTTACCCAAGGCATCTTATAATTTACTTACATTTTTGTGAAATTGTTCCTGAATTTTTAACAGTGGATAACCCTTTGAATAGTTGGCTGAGGCCTTATCAGCCCAATCATGAGCCTTGTGTGAACAATCATCCTACATGTGACTAATCACTAAAGTACTGTGCCAAAAGCATTAGATAACAATCATAAACATATGCACAAATTTTCCTACATTTTTCTGAAATTTATTTGAATTTGAGCAGTGTGTGTGCTGGGGGGAAAGGCAGAAAGAGTGTTTGAATTTTGCAGTGTGAGAGTTGCCTTACAAATGCGCTTACAAATGCTTAGTAATGTATTAGTAAGGCTTAGCTAAGAATTATGGCACAGTTATGGCATGCTTATGCAAGAATTGGTCAGCCATTACTCAGCAGTACCTTTCCCACCCTTTGTTCCCTTCTTTATAGACGAGCATTTAACCCCATGCCCTATCAGGCATGGTATCCCAGGCAGAGTGTTATGTGATATCCCAGGCAGAGTGTTATGTGATATCCCAGGTAGAGTGTTATGTGATATCCCAGGTAGAGTGTTATGTGATATCCCAGGAAGAGTGTTATGTGATATCCCAGGTAGAGTGTTATGTGATATCCCAGGTAGAGTGTTATGTGAGATCCCAGTTGAGAGGTTTATGCTGAATCCCAGTCACCCCCCACCCAATGGCCTAGTGGCCATTGGTGTGGTGGGTGACTTTGTTGTGAAATTTTATGTGATATCCCAGTTGGGAGTTTTATGCTGAATCCCAGTCACCCTCACCCCATGGCTTAGCAGCCATGGGGTTGGGGGTGACTTTGTTGTGAAATTTAATGTGATATCCCAATTGAGAGTTTTATGCTGAATCCCAGTCACCCACCACCCCAATGGCCTAGCGGCCATGGGGTGGGGGGTGACTTTGTTGTGAAATTTAATGTGATATCCTAATTGAGAGTTTTATGCTGAATCCCAATCACCCCCCACCCCATGGCCTAGCAGCCATTGGGGTGGGGGGTGACTTTGTTGTGAAATTTCATGTCATATCCCAGTTCACAATTTTATGCTGAATCCCAGTCACCCACCATCCCAATGGCTGCTATTTATCTCATATCTCAGTTGAGAGTTCTATGCTGAATCCCAGTCACCCCTCACCTATGGCCTAGCAGCCATCAGGGTGGGGGGTGACTTTGTGGTCAATTTTTATGTCATATCCCACTTCACAGTTTTATCTTTCATCCCAGTCACCCAGGTCTTATGTCATATCAACCTCCAAGTCTGCCCAAATCCCAATATTATGTAGCTGCTGTCTTACAAATTTAACTGGGTGCACTGTCACCTGTGCTGTCCATGGCCTGGTCACCTCTTGCTGACCTCCCCTGTCCTCACTATTTCTACCCTGTCCTCACCCTCTCTGCCCTGTACTTGCCCTCTGTGCCCTGTACTTGCCCTCCCCTGCCAGTCCTCCCCTGCCATGTCCTCCTTACCATCTTTGCCCTCCCAATTGCTGCCTTGTCCTCATCTTCTCTACCCTGTCCTTGCCCTCCCCTGCCAGTCCTGCCCTGCCATGTCCTCACACTCACTGCCATGTCCCAAACTGCCATGTCTGGCTCACCTCTTGCTGCCCTGCCTTGTCTGCATTATTTCTACCCTACCCTCACCCTCCATGCCCTGTACTTGCACTCCCTTGCCATGTCCTCCTTACTGTCTTTGCCCTCAGCAGTTAGTCAGCCTGTACCTTTCCCACGCTTTGTTCCCTTCTATATAGACAAGCATTTAACCCCATGCCCTATTGGGCACGGTATCCCAGGCAGAGTGTTATGTGATATCCCAGGCAGAGTGTTATGTGATATCCCAGGTAGAGTGTTATGTGATATCCCAGTTATGTGATATCCCAGGTAGAGTGTTATGTGATATCCCAGGTAGAGTGTTATGTGATATCCCAGGTAGAGTGTTATGTGATATCCCAGGTAGAGTGTTATGTGATATCCCAGGTAGAGTGTTATGTGATATCCCAGGTAGAGTGTTATGTGATATCCCAGGTAGAGTGTTATGTGATATCCCAGGTAGAGTGTTATGTGATATCCCAGGTAGAGTGTTATGTGATATCCCAGGTAGAGTGTTATGTGATATCCCAGGTAGAGTGTTATGTGATATCCCAGGTAGAGTGTTATGTGATATCCCAGGTAGAGTGTTATGTGATATCCCAGGTAGAGTTTTATGTGAGATCCCAGTTGAGAGGTTTATGCTGAATCCCAGTCACCCCCCACCCAATGGCCTAGTGGCCATTGTTGTGGTGGGTGACTCTGTTGTGAAATTTAATGTGATATCCCAGTTGAGAATTTTATGCTGAATCCCAGTCACCCACCACCCCAATGGCCTAGCAGCCATGGGGTGGTGGGTGACTTTGTTGTGAAATTTAATGTGATATCCCAATTGAGAGTTTTATGCTGAATCCCAGTCACCCCCCACCCCATGGCTTAGCAGCCATTGGGGTGGGGGGTGACTTTGTTGTGAAATTTCATGTCATATCCCAGTTCACAATTTTATGCTGAATCCCAGTCACCCACCATCCCAATGGCTGCTATTTATGTCATATCTCAATTGAGAGTTTTATGCTTCATCTCAGTCACCCCTCACCTATGGCCTAGCAGCCATCAGGGTGGGGGGTGACTTTGTGGTCAATTTTTATGTCATATCCCACTTCACAGTTTTATCTTTCATCCCAGTCACCCAGGTCTTATGTCATATCAACCTCCAAGTCTGCACAAATCCCAATATTATGTAGCTGCTTTCTTACAAATTTAACTGGGTGCACTGTCACCTGTGCTGTCCATGGCCTGGTCACCTCTTGCTGACCTCCCCTGTCCTCACTATTTCTACCCTGTCCTCACCCTCCCTGCCCTGTACTTGCCCTCCCCTCCCAGTCCTCCCCTGCCATGTCCTCCTTACCATCTGTGCCCTCCCAATTGCTGCCTTGTCCTCATCTTCTCTACCCTGTCCTTGCCCTCCCCTGCCAGTCCTGCCCTGCCATGTCCTCACACTCACAGCCCTGTCCCAAACTGCCATGTCTGGCTCACCTCTTGCTGCCCTGCCCTGTCTGCATTATTTCTACCCTACCCTCACCCTCCATGCCCTGTACTTGCACTCCCTTGCCATGTCCTCCTTACTGTCTTTGCCCTCCACTCCTGATTACTGCCCTGTCCTCATCCTCTCTACCTGTCCTCATCCTCTCTACCTGTCCTAACCCTCCCTGCCCTGTGCTTGTTCTGCTTGCCCTCCCCTCCCAATTGCTGCCCTGTGGTGGCCATGGGGGTGTACTGTCAGCTCTGTTGTCTATGGCCAGGGGTAGGGTCACTCCACTTCTGTCCCACTTGCTGCCCTGTCTTCACCCTGTCTGCCCTGTCTGCCCTCACTGTCCTGTCCCTCTCCTTGTCCTGTCCCAGACTGCCATGTCCTGCTCACCTCTTGCTGCCCTACCCTGTCCTCACCATTTCTACCCTGTCCTCACCCTCCCTGCCCTGTACTTGCCCTCCCCTGCCAGTCCTCCCCTGCCATGTTCTCCCCACCCTCACTGCCCTGTCCCAAACTGCCATGTCCTGCTCACCTCTTGCTGCCCTACCCTGTCCTCACCATTTCTACCCTGTCCTCACCCTCCCTGCCCTTGCTCTCCCTGCCCTGTATTTGCTCTCACCTGCCAGTCCTCACCTGCCATGTCCTCCTTACCATGTTTGCCCTCCCCTCCCAATTGCTGCCCTGTCCTCATCCTCTCTACCCTGTCCTAACAACCCTCCCTGCCCTGTAACAACCCTGCCTGCCCTGTATTGTGTGTGTGTGGAGGAAAAGGCAGAAAGATTCTTTGATCACAGAAACTGCTTACCAATGCTTAGTAATATATTAGTCAGGCTGACCAATGCTGACCAATCTTAGTCAGATTTATGGCATGCTTATGGCACAGTTATGGCATGCTTATGGCACAGTTATGGCATGCTTATGAAAGAATTATGGCACAGTTATGGCACAGTTATGGCATGCTTATGAAACAATTATGGCATGATTTATCAGCCATTACTCAGCTGTACCTTTCTCACCCCTTGTTCCCTTCTATATAGATTCTATGAAGAAAAAAAAAAAAAGAATGGATCCTTACAGTGGAAGTATGCTCTTAATCCTGTTTACTAATTTTCTGGAGGAACAATGTTCATCATTCAGTGATGACAGAATTGAGACAGAGATTCTTCCAGCAGAGGGATGTTCCTTGATGAACTAATGCTCTACATGCTACATTGTTTAGGTCACATGTCACACATTACCTGGGGCATGGTATGTCATACTGACACACCTCATTTTTTGTTTCGTCAGAACCATGGAAGCCACCCTACTATAGCCTGATTTCCACCAGCTAAATCAGCACCTTGCTGGTGTATCTGAGCAAATTGGATGAATACTGAACATGCCTGCTCTTGTTGGTATGGAGTCTCTCATTGCCAATCTGCAGGAGCAACATCATCAAGCTCTTGCCCAGCAGGCCCACCACCATGTGGTTGCTCTTGCCCAACAAGCACAACAACACCAGAAACTTATCCATTGCTTGGATACTAAGGGTGTGTATCATGTATTGTCTCTAGGTGATGACTCATGAATTATGATTATTATTATTGCAGCCAGAGGCAGTTGCCAATGCAACTGCAAAATGCCACTGTATCCCTGGAAGTACCACTTCAATACCCTCCAAATGTGGTCCTAGGTGTCCAGTTCCCCAGAACAAAGCAGGAATTACTAAGACTCACTGGTAAGCATGACACTGTCTCTAAACTTAATGTTCACACATCTTGCAGCTGCCAATGCACAAGTTGTTTCCCAGGCTTTAGGGCTCCCTGCACTGCCTGCAAACAGCCATGTGGCTGCACATCAGCAGCAAATCATAGACTTTCTTGGTCATGCTATGAGGGCATGACAGCCATTGCCTGTAGACACAAGAATGATGTGTATTGAGTTCACATTGTTTGCCAATAGCATTGAAAGCTGTCAGTGAGATCACTGGCAGATGCTCTTCATGGGTCTGCACAGCATTCTCATCTCACAAAACCCATAACATACTAATCATCAAAGTGTTACAAGCTCACACCCATAGCCATCCCATCCCTGTGTCCTGTGTGCTTCTCATGTGGGTGCTGTCCTTCCTGCAATGACCTATTCCCTATATAGCTTCTCTGGCCAAGCCTGGATCTCTACTGGACCTTCCCTAGACTGCTCTGGACCTCTGCACCCATATGTGCTCATATGCTGTGTGTGCATGGCCATATGCTGCAGGCCTATCTAGACTCCTGCCTATCCAATGCCAGTGAATCTGGCTCTGATGCCATGTCTGGGACAGCAACTTTTTTCAAAAATTAATTAATTAATTAATTAAGAAGAGGAAGGGGAGATCTCTGGCAAAGTAGCTAAGGAAAGTATTGAAAGGATCAACAGGAAAAAATTCATTTAGTGTTAACAGTAAACATCAAGCCCTCCCTACTCTGTGCTACTATTATTCTGCATCTGTAATAAGTACAGTAAGCATATACAAATGCATATCTCACAACAAAAGTGCAAACTAACCTGAGCAAAAACACATTTAGATAGTTTAGTAACACCAGGACAATTATAACCTGAAAATCATCCAAGGCAGATTGTGGTTCAACAAACATTTGAAGATGCAAATTTGACTGTTCCCCAGTTATGGGTGATTGCTCTGGATGAACTCTGCTTATGGATAGATTCTGCATTTGATCATGGTTTTGCATGGAGACCACCTTTGCAATGTCTGCACTATCACTGTTGATTCTATCTCCCTTGGAGTTTCCAGACATATGGAGGCAGTTTCATGGTGTATTGGTTCATGCCAAAGAGATGTTGAAATAGACCATGTACTTGTATTTTCAGCAGATTGTCCAGGTCTATTTGGCAATGCTCTGGCAGAACCTTTGAAACATGGGCTGCAGACCTAATGCATCTTTCATTTTCCTGTTGCACTGATTGAGTGTCAAGCATTGTCTGCTTTACTTGTTGATGCTCAGTCCATGCTTTGTAATATGCAGCCAAATGATGTAAAAGGAAGTGAAACTAAGGGTGAAACAAGGAGGTAAAATAGGTATCATAGTTATGGATATGAAATGCAAATGAGAAAAGAAAGGAAGTGACATAGGAATTGTAACATTACCCCCATTTTATGTGAGAAGTCCCTGACTTCTCAAGGCCAACCTTGGGTAGTCCAGGCATGGTCCACCTGCAACTTGTACCAGAGTTGGATATTCTCAATGTCCTTTTGTGCCATATCAACATGCCATCACATGGAGTTGAGGGTGACTTTCAGTTGGCAGAGTTCCTGAAGTGCAAGGTCCTGCTCAGCATATGGCATGGCATTCAGGTCAGTAGTGAGGGTTAGTCCAGTGAGGGCACCCAACAGGGATGAAAGATCACAGAGGTTTGTGACCAGGTAGGAGGCTTCCATCAAGGTGGCAGTGATGAGAGGGTTTGATTGGGGGATAGGTGCAGGAAGGACTTCAAAGGTTTTGACTCCACTCCATAGATTGTACTCTGTATCATGGAGATAGTGATTGTGTATACCTTCTTTTGCTGAGCAGAAGTGATTCTGACTTCACTAAATAACAGTTTGAGTTCATCAAAGTAGTGTGGAAGGCAGTGGGGTTGATTGGAGTCAAAGCAGGGTGCAGCAGTGGCATAGCAAATGGGCATGGGCTTGGTGAAGTGAGCATGGTCTGTTATCTTGGCTTTCAGAGGTGGAACTAAGTGGTCAGGACTAGAAGTTGAAAAACTGGAACTTGAATTGCTTGAACTTGAGGAAACTGGAGGCAGGCTTGGTGATGGTTGTGGAAGTTCAGATGGTGACAAGGTTAGTGGGGTCAATTCTTTGGTGTTGGGCTGCTCTGGGTTTGCTGCTGGGGTACTGGTGTAGATATCAAAGGAATGGAATGCTTTGGACTGTGATTGGTCAGGGTTGGGTGGACTATGAGATGCTGCTGTGGATTGGCAGAGGGCTCTGTTGATGTCATTGATTGCTTGGAATTCCAGGGCGAGGCCTAGTTGTTGGCAGGATTGACACTGGAACATGTTGGTACCTTTAAATATTTTGCTGAGTGCTTTGCTGGGATCTTGCTGCAGGAGTTGCTGCACATTCTTGGCTCTTCATTTCAGCAAGTTGTACCAGTCAGAGAAAATGTTTGTGGACAACAGAGATGGGGTGTAGTGGCCAGGGAATTGTTGATCCCAGGGTGACTTGGGCAGTGTTGATGGCAAAATTCTTTCAAAGCCTCACTGGGGCAGCCAATTTGATATGCTCACTCTGCTATTGGAAATAGGGAGGAGAGGAAGGGGTGAGATTGTGTAAGAGGTCCTGTCAACTCCAGTGCACTCAATGACAATGCTACAATACATGGAACTAGCAGAGTTCACAGATAATAATGCTTTTTCAGCATGCAAGCAAGTGCATAACAGCAGGGAACGTGGGACATAGAGTATGACAAGGCTCAGAGACATGGACAAGACAAGCAGGGTGTGACTATAGAATGAGACTCAAAGGGAACACTGGGGTGTACTGTATTATTTTCTATGTGTTGTACAGGAGCTTTATATACATTTCTATTCTACAAATAATGAAGTGACTCTGTACAATTGTACCTTGCAACCATATATTCAAATCCATCTTGAAAGTTTTTGCACAATGAGGCTAGCTGAGGGACACAATGGTGGAATAGGAGTGCCACTGTGGGAACCAATACTGCAACCCAATGCAGGACACTAATAGAATTGTAGGATTGAAATAGGCATTACTGATTGCCATTGCCAGCAACTCTGGTGTTCATCTGGCACAACACATCCCTGTGCTCTATTTTCTGCAGACCTGACAAATGGTTACTGGTCTATACCATAGCTGGTCATTGGCTGATGGGTTTATTCATCCATTAGGATCCTGATCCACTATGTCAGTGTGTCATTATGGATGACATGGCAGCCACATATAGGTGACCCTTGGATCATAGAATGCAGATCCATCCTAATGCAGGTATAGTTTGATGGTGCCTGTCCCTTCTCTGGTGAACTAAGCTGTGCTGGCTGATGGTTTTATGTGGAGCAGCTGACATGGAACTGACCATTGGGTGTGACTGGCTGATTAGCATGGTGTTTGGACAGTGAACATGGGAGACAACTTGGTTGTTGAGCATGGGCAACTCTTGCCTTATCCCAGATAATTTGTGGAATTCATGGAGTTGCTTATAGCTAGTGTGGAAGACCTGCAGAAGTGTTACAAACTAGCCCCTATTCTTTTACCCCTGTTTCAACCTCTGTTTTACCCCTTGTTTTACCCCTTGTTTTACCCCTTGTTTTACCCCTTGTTTTACCCCTTGTTTCACCCCTTGTTTCACCCCTTGTTTCACCCCTGACCCTTTGATATGTGTTTCACTTACCTGGGTCCTTAGGTATATAAGTAGCTAGTTATCACTGTAGCTACCCATCTTGACCTTAGTTGAGTTACAGTCTTAGCTCTATACTTCCTCCTCAGCTACATTGCTCTTAGCCTAGGGTTGAACCTTAGAGCTCTGGCTATCAACCTTAACAAGAAGACTTTGGATAAGCACAGATGCTAAGTGATGGGCTGCCATATTGGAATGATGCTCATCATTGTTGAGCTTGCAAATGATATATGCTCCTCCATGGTTACAGGATAGGATAATGTAGGGACCAATGTATTGGGGACACATCTTTTTATTGAGTGACTGCCCTATAGCCATATTGTGGACTAAGACCAAGTACCCTTGCTGGAAATCAAAGTCCCTGATGACCATCAGGTGCTCTTGTTCCCTTGAGAGCCTCCATTTGGGTACAACACTTGTGCAACTTTGTGGTGTGGCAGGGTATTAACTCTGTGGTTGATAGGAATGCAGCATGTGGCAGAAGCAGGTAAGTGTGTTGGAATACCTCATATCCAGACACTACAAGCATGACATATATATTACATATATGGTAGTCAGTTTGTTTGTACTTCTTTACATGTGCATAATGAGTTGAACTCATCACCTTCAGAATGCTTGACACTTGTCATCCTGTCATGGACACTTCCTCTTCTCTCCAGGTCACAAGATCTACACCTCTGATTCCAACATGGTAGCAGCAAACATGTTGGTGACAGGACAGAAGTTGGAACATGACAAATATGGGAATTCAACCAGTCACACAGCCATGTCACAGGTCACTAGCCCCATTCAACAAAGCTATAGCCAAAGCCCTGGCACCCATCTACAGGCACTCTTCAAGTCCCTGCGCTCCATGCCATCACAGCCATCTATCAACTATGTCAATAATCCCCATGTGTATTGATTCCATCTTGAAATCGAACACTATGACCATCTGTCATGTCACAGCATCACATGAGTGACATGACCAAGACACATGAATGCCACCTGGCTCAAGGGGAAGATCTGGACACCAATCCAGTCAACATTCAAAGGAGATGAAGGCTAGGCAGGAGAATGAAAGAAGGGAGGACAAGGAGTAGGCAGTGAACATTGAAACACCAAGCCTTGCACATTGAACTGTCACTCAGTGTGACACACTGCATGCAATGGCACTTGACAACCCACACCATGGCATGTGCTCAGCGCACTCACTCTACAAGCCCTCAGGCTCACTGCAAGCATAGTCACATGTCAAGCTATACCATCCATTACCACTACCTATGTGAATTCCATCCAAAATCCTGAACTCAAACATATGGTCACAGACCATTATGTCACATGTCACATAGCATGACACATCACTCCCAACAGACACAGCAACATTGCTCACATCAACACATGCTAACCCAGGGAGATGGGGAAAGGAGGAAGGAAGTAGGAGAAGGAGGAGAGAGGGATAAGTAGGCAAGGACTGAGCAGGAGAAGGAAGGAAGGGTGAGTAGAGCAAGTGAGTAGAAATGGACACACAGGATGACTGCCAGCCATGCCACCAAGTAAACAACAATTGGAAACATCCAGCATGATGTTAAACTGTGCCTCTGTCCAACACAACATTAAACTGTATGCAGTGTGTGCTCACATACATACTCATGCATGCACCCATCAAGAATCATCAACAAATGATTCACCCCATTGCACACAATGTTCATGCTGCATGCCAATGCCTATGGGCTCATTGCCTTTGCACCACATACAATGTGCCTATGTGCTCATCAAGATTCATTCAGGAAATGAATCAAACAATTTGACAATGTGCACTGACACATTTTATCATTCATTTTGCGAAGTTCACCACTCATTTAAGAAGTCACTCATTGAGGGGGAGTAAGTAATACTCCAATTTTTCACTCTCTTATTTTACATGCTTCTTAGTCTGAGGGGGAGTGTTGGAATATCTCATATCCAGACACTACAAGCATGACATATATATTACATATATGGTAGTCAGTTTGTTTGTACTTCTTTACATGTGCATAATGAGTTGAACTCATCACCTTCAGAATGCTCAACACTTGTTGTCCTCTCATGGACACTTCCTCTTCTCTCTGGGTCACAAGATCTACACCTCAGATTCCAACAAAGTGGCCTCTGTGATGTCCAGCAGGAGTAGCAGCTGTATCCCAGTAACTGCAAAATAAGGTGACATTCCCATGCAATGCCTAGCTGTAACACACTCTGACCAGAATACTGAATGTAATGCAGTAGACCACTGACTCATTGCCCTCAGTTGCTTTGTACAGCACTTGTCAAACATTGTAATGACTGCATTCAACAATTTCATTGGCATGGGTGTTGTAACCCACAATGCAGATGTGGCAGATATGATATTTGTTGGTGAGGTACTCTGCAGCTCTCACTATTGGTGCTCCATTATCCATGATGATCTCAACTAGGCTTCCCCAATGACATATCAGGTTTTCAAATATCCAATCTCCAATGGCATTGGTTGTTTCTCAACATAAAGCATGGTATTCAGGGTAATGTGTCAGGGAGCAGCAGGCTTGAATCAGATACTTATACTGATTAGAAAGTGGGAGGTGCATTGTATCCATGTATACCTTAGCAAAGATTGGAGCAGGGATGGCAATGACTAGCAGAATATGGAACTGCCATAGTTGTCACTCTTGACATGAGTGGCAGGATTTAATGTACCACTTGATATCATCCTGCATCTGTGGCTACCAAAAGTGTTCCATAATTGCTGCTTGGGTAGTGTAATACCTGGGATGTCCTAAGCCATTGTGGCAGTTGAATAACACCCCAAGCGATTTCTGCATTTCTACCACCACCTTGTGGGATCTGCCCTTGTCCCTATACCATAATTGCTCAGCATTGACAAAAAACTTCTATACCACATGAAACTCGGCCATTCCTCATCTGATACCTCTGCAGGTCTTTCTAATTCTGTTAAGAATTGCTTGATGAGTAAAAGCCATGCCTCATCTTTTCTGGAAGTGTTGACATACCATGGGAAAACCTCTTTGTATGCCCTGTCTGTTAATCCTTCCATGAGTGGTAGTGCAGAGTTACCAGAGGTGGGTGGAGCTGAGTCAGAGGTGAAGGTGGCAGCTAGGCAACAATCATGGTGTTCCCTGTTGGTTCCATAGTGCACAAGGGCCTCCTGGCTGTCAGAGTTTGGCTTTTCCTGTATGCAGGACAAGTTTGATGTGCAGCCTCTAGAAACTCCATTAATCTGGTGCATGAACCCATACAAGTTATCAATCCAATTGTCAAACTCTTCATCCTTATCATTGCTTGGCAGCTCATTGAGTGGCTGTTGCAGGCATCTTGACAATCCATCAGGGGCATGCAATTATCCAGGAACATGGACCGGCTCAAAGTGGGAAGTGAGAATGGAGAGGATCCAGCAGTTGATGGGGGCTGAAGGTGCAATATCCAGGTTCTTGAGCATATCCTTGATGTAGCAGGTGTCCACTTCAACAATGAGGTTCCATACTCTGATGAGATACAATTTCAGTGCCTTCAGGGCATGATAGAGTCTGTAAATTTCGATTTTCGGCTGCAAGAAGTGGGCTTCTTGTTCATTAAGTGTGATGGACCCAAAACAGTTTAATAGTGAACTGAAGGCCTGTTGGGGTTGCACTGACATAAGAAAAATCCAACTGCAATGTAGGATAAGTCAATGAATAATATTATGGGAGCCTCAGATTTATAGTTGATTGGTCATAGCACTGGTGACACAATAAGTGCCTGTTTGAGGTCCTCTTGTGCTGCTACTTCTGCAGGGCCAAATGGGAATGGCATGGCATTCCTGGTTAACACTATGAGTGGATGTGCATGCTTGGTGAAGTTCTTGATAAATATCCAGCCAACTCCAATGGTTCCAAGGAAAGTGTGGACCTCTGACAGCAACTTGCACAGTCCCCAATTGGTGATGGCAGCTACTAGGTCCTTCTTGGGCTTGTGGCCTTCATACATGCATAAGTGACTGACTACCATGATGTCTGGTGCACAAAGGATGAGTTTCTTTCCTGAAAATGTTCCACTGGCATACTTCATGCCCTGAACAATGCAGTTAAGCCCCTGGAAGTGTTCCCATACAAAACATCGAATTCTGGAATTAGCCAGGATAGTCTCATAAGTTCCATCAGGTTGTTGGTAGCATGTCAGTGGGCCTTTCACAGGGATGTCATTGATGTATGGAATAGTGAGATCCAGGATCTCAGGTTGTAGGATGCATGTGATGTCATTGTGGAAAATGGGGACAGAGTTTGTCCAACCCATAAGCAAAGTTGTCAGGCACATGGCTCAAAAGGGCATCTGGAATGTTGTCAAGTCACAAGAACTTTCAGAAAGTGGGCACTCATCATATCTGACATAGAGATCTAGCATTTCTCCACAGGCCCTTCCAGTGAAATTCTCCATGATATGTTCTGGGATAGGTGTGACACCAGAGTGGCAGATGGTGATGGCATTGAGGGGCTCAAGTGAATGTACCAGATGCAACTTGCTGTTTTTCTTTAGCATGCCAAACCAGTTGGATCAGTACAAGGAGTTGGATGGCTCATAAACACTGGTGTCAATCTTGGTATGGATAATCTCACAAATTTGGTCATATAGTCCTGGAAGAATTGGGATATTGCACTGTACCCATGGCATATGCAGAATGGTTGGAATGTTGATTGGCAGGAAATATTTGGTTTTAAATTGTCCACATTCACTGTCATCCCAGGTGAACACTTGGTTATGCTTGGTCATAAAGTGATGCATTAGCTTCCATTCCTCAGGCCACAGGAAACCTTGTTGTGTTCTTGGTCTAGATTCTCCATACATTCCTGTGTATACCTTCCAATGGGCACAAAGTCTGGCAGGTTTGGGCTGAGTTCCAGTAGGCCAGCTAGCAGGTCACCTTTGATGTCTTGAACAATTCTGAATTCTTGCAGTTACTGACTGATGACTGGTTTAACTTTCTTGTCAACTGGCTTATACTTTTTCTTCTTTGGGGATAGTGTTAAGGTTGATGCCCTTGGTTCATTTCTAAGTCAATAAAGATGAATAGAGTCTCAGTCTACTCCCAGTCAATGGATGAAGATAACCTTCAGAGCTGTGCTAGACAGTGACAAAGGTGGGTTGGTTGATAAAGAGGATGAGAGCAATCAGATCATTCAGATGAGAGCAATACTCAACCAAGTTGGAACTAGGGAACTACAGTATGTGAGTGGGTTTATATATGGTGATGAGCATTGTGCTGAGGTAGGAGTGTAGAAGAGTCATCTGCAGGTATTCTGCAATAGCCACAAGCAACTCTGAGCAACTCTGCATTTTTCCATGGAAAGGCAAGCATCACCCATGATCAATGAGCAAGTTGCCTCCTGCATATGCCATCCAAACCCTGCACTCAGTCAGTCATTTGCATCTGATGTCAGCACCCCATCGGCTGAGTCACAGAAAATCATCAGCCAGCATAGTGTAGATCACCAGAGAAGGGACCATCACCATCAAGCCATATCTGCATTAGGAAGATCTACATTCCAAGATCCAATTGCCACATCATCCTAGTAATGCACCAATGCAGCAGATCAGGACCCTAGCAGACAAGTAAAGCCATTGGCCGATGACCAGTTACAGTATAGACTAGTCAGGTCTGCAGAATATTAAGAACAGGGCCACATCAAGTCAGATGAACCCCAGAGTTGCCATGAACAGCAATCAGTCAAGCCTATTTTCATCTGATGAGTCTATTAGTATCCTGCACAGGGTTGCAGTATTGGTTCCCACCATGGTGCTCATATTCCACCATCGCATCCCTCAGCTAGCCCCATCACATGAAGACCTTCAAGATGGATTTGGATATATGATTGTGAGGTGAAAATTTTACAAGTGTTACTTTGATAGTTAGAGAGAAAAATGTATATAAAGCCCATGTACAATTAGATTAACACAGCCTAGCATATCAGATTCACAGTCGAGAGCACAGTCTCCCTTAGAGCCTCAGTTTTTAGTCATGCCCTCCTTGCCTCATTCACATCCTCAAGTCTTGTTCCACTCTGCATCCCACATTCACTGTTGTTACATACTCACATGCTTAAGCATGATTATTCATGAACTCTGCAGTTCCACACATCAGAGCATTGCCATAGAGCATACCAGAGTTGACAGGAATCCTTTCATGACCTCACACCTCTCCTTTCCTCCCTATTTCCAATAGCAGAGCAAACTTATCAACAGTTTAGAGAACAATGAGAAGACATAAAAGGAAGTGAAACAAAGGATGAAACAGGTAGATGAAATGAGAAATATAACAAAGGAAGTGAAATGTAATGACAAAGGTAAATGTAGTGATGAAGTGAAAGTTGTAACAGATAGAAATACTGGAGAGACATTATTGTGGCAAGGGTTCCACTTAGGGCAGGATGGTTCCACAGAGTAGGACTTGCTAGGGCATCATATTGTTTCATGAAGGTAGGCATGGGTTATCAGATCACATTTGGTTGTGTCAAGTTTGTTAAGACTTAGCACAACTCTGAGGTACAAGCAAGCAAGATTAGGATTTCTACTGCTATGTACATTGGAGTAGTGCTGTATTGATGGTACTGGGGTATATGCTTCTATTTCTAGGGGTGCTGAGCTGGGTCCATTGTGATGATACAGGCTACCTCTTCATGATTTTTGATCATTTCCTCAAGGCTACTTGAAAACCCTCCTTCTCCTTGCACATTTTGACGAAACAGGGTAGCCTGCAGGGTATGGTCAGGATTGTGACAACAGCATCACTGTTGGGATCATGTATCATGATCATCTGTTCCTTGTTTTGGTAGTTTTTGACCACTGACTGCACTAATACATTGAAGGGGCAGCCAAGGATGATGTCATAGGTGGGGGAGTGGATAATGTGGGCTTGGAAATATAGATCAATGTCTCCTACCCTGAATGGTACATCCTTGGCCAAACTGAGCAATGTGTCAACCTCTCTGTTTGCTGCCTCCATGTCTATCTTGATTGCAGGGTTGTATGCAATTCCAAGCTGGTGGCTGATGGCATTGGACATGCAAATAATTGAACAACCAGGGTCCATGACACAGTTGACTTTCACATGGTTGTCCACTCTAGCCTGAATACAGCAGAGCATGTGGGATTCCTTGCTGACCTTGAATCATGCCTTGTGATGCAGGTCAGCTGCATAGTATGCTTCTGCAACATCCAGCAGGATGCAGACACTGCACATGTCCACAGAGCTGGTGGGGTTGGCAGTGAAATTCCCAGAGTTGGTGATGGGTATGCAGTGTGGAGTCAAGAATTCTCACATCTTGTGACAGACATTGGGTGAGGCTGCTAGGAGCTCCTCAAAGCTAAGGTTCATGGCAGGACTCGTCAGGGTGTGTTTTAAGATTTGCTCAACAACTTGTGGGTTTTGAGTGGGAGTGGTGGTGGTGTATGATGGGTCCTTGCTTTTTGGCATAGCTCTGAATGGCTGGTCTGTCAGCAGCTGGTAATTGGCATTTTGGGCATTGGCAAAAGGGTGCATGGGCAGCTGATTGCAGGTCCTGGCAACTTCTGGCAAGGTAATTTCTTCAGGTGTCAGGGCTGGTGCTGCTGGTGCTGTTGCTGGTCATGATTCTTTTCCTTTTGCTCATAGCAGAATCTCTACTGTCAAATATGACCTTATATTTCTTTGCTGCTTGCAATGCTATAAGGGCCCTTTGTACCTGCTCAATTTCTTTGTTGACATCATCTGTGGGGTTCACTGCTGTTGTCTCATAGCTTAGAATTGGCATGGTACTTGCTGACACTGTTAGCTCTTGGTGGTTGTCATGGGGTGAATAGAACATAGCAGGGCAGATTCCGGATTGCTGGGTGTTGACTTGCTGGTGGTATTCATTGATGCATTCCTTCATATTGTTGCCTGGTATATATCTCAAAATGTAGTTCCCTGTTGGCAGTACTATGTGCCCCTTGAAATTCCTTGTAATTTTCCTGTCTGCAGTGTATCCTTCAACTTCTGGGCATCAACCAATGAAATGCACTAGGTTACCACAGAATGTACAGCCAGGGATGGTGGGGTGTGTACTGGAGCCAGATCTTAGCAGGACTGCATTAGAACCAGTAGCTGGCATATTTTGCAACCAATTCCACAAGGCTGGTGCACAATTCTGGTTTGTTGTGAGTGACTGTGTGAGCAATTGCAGCATTGTTTGAGTTTGCAGCAAGCTCTGCACCATTTTGGCATGGTGGGCTTGTTGATCAGTTTGTTGTAGAAGGACATGCCTTGAATGCCTTCCTGTGCAGCCACTAAGGTCTGCTCAAGTGAGTATGGGTCATCACAATGCATGTTCAGGTACTGACTGCACATGTAGCAGTACATCTCCATGCTGACATGGACTTGGAATCCTTTGAAGAAGTATTCACTTTGCTGGTTCATCAAGAGCCATCCATTCTTGATGAGGTATTTTGTGATAACCAAGAAGTGCTGGTAATAGCTACATAGTTCTTCCATTATTTGGATTCTGAGCCAGAGCATTTCTTCAATTAGTCAGTCCAAATCCACCTGAGTGTGCTCACACTTGTTGATCACTCCAGTGTATAGCACAGTAACTGATGCTTTGAAAGCCTTTTATGTAGAGGCTGTGTTGAAGGTTTTGACTCCACCCCATAAATTGTACTCAGTATTGTGGAGGTATCATAACACATATACCTTCTTTTGCTGAGCTGAGGTGATCCCAGCTTCACTGAACAATAATTTGAGTTTGTTGAAATAGCATGGAAGGCTGCAGGGTCTGTCATCTTGGCTTTTGGAGGTGGAACTAAGTTGTTGGGACTAGAGGTTGAAAAACTGGAACTTGAACTACTTGAACTTGAGGAAACTGGAGGCAGGCTTGGTGATGGCAGAGGAAGTTCAGATGGCAACAAGGTAAGCAGGCTTGATTCTTCAGAGTTGGGCTGCTTTGGCAGGCTTGCTGCTGGGGTACTAGTGGAGATATTGAAGGAGTGGAAGGCTTCAGACTGTGATTGGTTGGGGTTGGGTGGACTACAGGATGCTGTGGCAGATTGGCAGAGGGCTCTGTTGATGTTGTTGATGGCTTGGAATTCTGGGGCAAGGCCTAGTCATCAGCAGAATTGATGCTGGAATGTGTTGGTATATTTAAATATTTTGCTCAGCACTTTGCTGGGGTCTTGCTGCAGGAGTTGCTGTGCATTCTCAGCTCTTTGTTTAAGTGAGTTGTACCAATTGGAGAAAACATTGGTGAACAACAGAGATGCAGGGAGCTGTTGATCCCAGGGTGACTTGGGCAGTGTTGATGGTGAAATTCTTTCAGAAGCCTCACTGGGGCAGCCAACTTGATCAGCTCACTCTGCTATTGGAAATATGGAGGAGAGGAAGGGGTGAGGTTGTGAAAGAGGTCCCATCAACTCTGGTGCACTCAATGAGAATGCTACTATATGCAGAACTGGCAGAGTTCATGCATAATAACACCCTTATGCAGCATGTGAGTGTGTAGTGGTGGAGAACATGGGACACAGAGTATAACAAGACTGGAGAACATGAATGAGACAAGGAGGACACAACTAGAGACTGAGACTTGAAGGGAACTGGGGTGTATTGTATTATTTTCTCTATGTGTTGTATGGGAGCTTATATACATTTTCTATTCTACCAATAACAAAGTAACTCTGTAAAATTGTACCTTACAACCATATATCCAAATCTGTCTTGAAAGTCTTCATGCAATGGGGCTAGCTGAGGGACATGATGGCAGAATTGGAGTGCCACACTGGGAACCAATATCACAACCCAACACAGGACACTAATAGAATCATAGGATTGAAATAGACATTACTGATCACTGTTGCTGGCAACTCTGGGGTTCATCTGGCTCAACATGTCCCTGTTCTCTATTTTCCATGGGCCTGACCAATGGTTACTGGTCTATACCATAGCTAGTTGTCAGCTGATGGGTTTATTCATCCACTAGGGTCCTAATCCACTATGTCAGTGCATTGTTATATGGCAGCCATATGTGGGTGACCCTTGATCATAGAATGTAGATCCTTCTGAATGCAGATATAGTTTTTGATGGCAACAGTCCCTTCTCCAGTGAACTAAGCTATGCCAGCTTACAAGTTAGGCAGAGCAGCCAATGAGGTGCTCATCAGATGCAAATGGCTGACTAGCATGGTGTTTGAATGGTGTATGTGGGAGACAACTTGGTTGTTGGGCATGGGCAATGCTTGCCTTATCACAGATAATTGCAGAGTTGCTTGTAGCTAGTGTTACAAGCTGGAGAGGGGCCCCTGAGACACATGACAGGGACCATACAGGTGTCAACAATTTCCATTGACTGGACAACTTGACAAAGGCTCAAAAACCCTTGGCAGCATATGGAAAACCAACATATCAGTAATGATGACTTAATGACTATGTGCTTGCTCTTATTTATGCATGTGATCAATGGTTTCAAGGCTCTTAGGATTTACTCCTATTTATTCAAGATTTATGGATGAGCAGATGAGGCTCTAGGGCTTAGCAGCTGAAGAAGATATGGGGTTACTATAAATGGAATACAACAGCCTGATGAATGCAGCCTGTATGTGCCTGGGAAGAGATTATGTCAGAAAGATGCTGAGCCAGGATGGTGTGTCCATGATAGGGATCTATGGTGATGCCACGCCCATGGGATGGGTGCCAAACTAGCAGTGGAATGTTAGGACACCAAACAATAGCAAGACTGTGGAGCCAAGTATGGCTGATGGGTGTGTGTGTTGATATGCTTGCTCCACTATTAGAAATAGGGAGGAGAGGAAGGTGTGAGGTCATGAAGGAAACCCCATCAACTCTGGTGTGCTTGATGATAATGCTACAATGCTGGAACTGGTGGAGTTTGCAGATAATCACA